>BCLK01000053.1:0-117265 GCA_001748405.1 Paraphoma sp. B47-9
GCAACCGCCTTGAAGTGTGTCAATGACAATCTTGGATATAAGCTGCCTCTTGGGAATCCTGAGAAATCACATTCACTGCGGCAATAAGTCAAATGCACAGCATGTGTCATCATGAGTTGCTCCATTGAGGGCTACTGTGGATACACAAGCCATTTATCCAAGCTACATGTTCACAAGGTGTCATTGCGCATGAAGTGATCTTTTCTGTAGATCTCGTCCATGCATAAACGCACTTCCCATCGCTCTTCACTCAATCATTCGTTCAAACTAGTCGAATCTACTGGAAGCTCTTCAACAGCTCCTGCAGCTGCGCATACGTGTCGTCCGGGTTCTTGACCTTGTGTCCAATCGTCCTCTCGTCGCTGTAGAGTTCCCAGTCGTTACCGCCGGGGTATGCCTTGTCACCGAAGAAGTGAATCTTGTCGTACACCACGCCGCTCCGGTCCTTCTCTGCCGCGACATGGTTGAGGCAGTATGTCTTGTCCCAGCCGGTGGGGAACACGTCGAAGGAGATCTGTCCTCCAATCGAGTATGTGAGGCCGAGGTCAGGGAAAGCTTCCTTTAGCTTTGCGACCATTGTGGGGCGGATGTCGTGCTCGATGTCGTAGGCTTGGTAGTCGTTGCGCTCTTGGACGGAGGCGTTACGGCCGATGGGTGAGACGTTGATCATGCCGTTGCGGAACTCGACGAAGGTGCCTCGCTTGATGGGGATGTCGAGGTCGGCAATGTAGTGCAGGATCCTGTGATGGTTCGTCAGCGACTTTCCCCCGCATCGTCACGCTGTTGACAATAGGTTGGCCATATCGCTGGAATGGAAAGTGCATACCATTTCACGAGCTTGTTGTATTGCTCTTGGCCAATCCAGTTTATGAAGCTCTGGCTAGGAAGCTCCTCTCCCAGACGATATGCTGTGAGCCCATTCTCGGCAAAGGAGAAGTCGAACAGAGAAGTGACGTTGATGTCGGGCGTCGCGAGCTGCTCTTGCTGCTTGACCAAGTTGGAGCCGCCTACGAATCCAATGGCGACCTTGTGACGGAGCTCAGAGAGCAGCTGGAGCATTTCTGGCTTGACTAGCTGTGGCGGCTATTAGCGGAGCTGCTCAGTGATGCGCTGAGGTGAGGTTGTGAGCAATTGATGCTCTAGTCCTCTGCATAGCGAATAGCATACCTGGCGGGGCTTTGTAAGTGTGTCGTCGACATCGAAGAGCACGATGGTGTTCTTCACAGGACGCTGGTCAAGCGGTGGGTATACTGAGATCGCGGCAGCCATCTTGAAATCGTTGCTCCTAGTTGGGTCTTGGGGGAATATCGAATTGTTTATATGCTCGTGACCTGTCCAATTGGCCCGATCAAGGATCACACAGGTGTCGTGGAGTCAAGCAAGGCAGTAATGGTCGGCTCTGCGCTGGGATATATTTTGGAGGGGCATGCAGGGATTGTTGATCCTCACCGCAGTTTCGCGCCTCTGTCGCGTGGGGTCGTACCTGCCTAGACTCAATTGGTCCTGGCTACCCGTCTGGACCCTGAGGCTGTGGTCACGATGCTCCTCGATGAGGCTTATTTTCGCGAACTTGTTGCAATGTGTCTAGTTTTGCATCATTTAGTGAGTCACTTCTCCTCCTAGCTCAGGGGAAAGACAGCAATTGCGAATGTGTTCTTATCGAGTGCCAGGTTCAGAACGCGTAATGCTGAGCAACGGTTGTGCAGACACCAAAGCGGAATCGCTTCCGCAGGCATGTGAACTTCTGTCGTCTTTTATTGGAACTACCTCTGTCACCACTCCAACACGACGCGGTCCTTCTGCGAGTCATTGACACCAACGGAGGCCACCTGTTCAGCACAATTTCTAAAGTCGCCGTGAACATCTTCTCGCCAGTGACACCATGGAGCTTTGTTTCACAACGCTCTCACACCATGCCCGTCTATACAAAGACTCCTCCTTGGTCCCCACGCATTGCGATCGTTCCGACTGAATCCAATAGACTTTCACTAGGCTTGTGTCCAGCAAGATGTGTATTGGCATAGACCATCGTAGTGTGGAAGATAGTATCGCTGAAGACCCGTTGGTATTCTGCAGTCATACCGACAACTACAACGAACCTCCATTCGCGGGAGAGATGCAGCGGACAACCTTATAAAGCATGTCTGCGGTTGCAGGATTCGCTCTCCCTTCATGAATACAAATAACCAAGTACTTGACCTTGTGTCAACACGGCCCTGCCTTTGCAAGAGACAATATTGCACCTCGCAACCACCGCTCTCGGACTCGTTCTCGCAAAATCGATACGGTTGCGAGCAACATCTACAGCCACTTCCAAGCACCATCTCAAGTAAAGCACACCGCTGTCACCGCTGAAGATATCGTCATCCCTGTTGCGCATGCATGTCGGGCAGATGCAGCAATTGGTGTGCCATTCTGGGAAAGAGATGGCTTACCAAGGTGGTTGGCGGGGCGAAGTAAGCAGCCAACTCGATCTCCACTGGGATATCCTCCTGCGAAGAATACGCGTATTCATCATGCATAAGAAGGAGCGTGGGGCGCATTTTAAGCTTTCGTTTTCGGACTCAGGATTTCAATCACTGCTTCCGGTCCTGTTCGCGTGGAATGTGGGTCACTCGAAGCTAGCAGCCCTATTCATAGCAAGTTGCGTCACTGTTCCGCCTGCGCCCGCATAGCTTCGCACGACCGCAAAACAAAGCCCAGTACAAGTCGCGGATTGCACGCAACCATTCTACACAAGGTAATGCGCCTTCAAGTCGCACATGCACTCCAGTGGCATCCCAATTAAGTTTCAGTAAAACGAAACCTACCACTCAAGCCTTTGCACACACTCGTACCAAGCCATGGCAACAACCACCACACAATCACACTACCCAAACCAACACCTCCCACCAAGTCCGCCACCGTCACCACCCCAGACTCGAAGGAGGCACAAGAAGCGAACCGACTCGTTCGAGAAACTTGCCAACACACCCATTCCATCCCCACCATCCTCTCCATCGCAAGGTCCGGTGGCAGACACAGAAAAGGAACCCCTTCTAGCAAGAGTAAGTCTACCAAGAGTCAAAGCTCTGTGAACACTTGACTGACCACAACAGATAATTCTCACGCCAATCCTCTTCATATCTTTCATCCTCTCGCTCAGCTTCGTCAACCTGCGTGACCGCGCGCAACGCACCTATGCACACTCGAGCGCATCTTTCCTCACATACCTGTACCCGTCGAGCTGGCTCGATATCGAACCCTACCAAGACCCAGACGACTCGCGATGGAACCGACCAGACTCTACGGGTCATGTAGAGCCCAGTGATGCCATTTCGCCAAAGAATGGCGAACAGAAGGATGGGAAGCATAAACGAAAACAGTCGTGGCATTTGCATAAGAAGATCAGGAAGGTCGCGAAGTTGGAGATTAGCGATGCGTTTGAAATGAGGGGGAGGGTTATTGTTATGATGGTGGTGGTGATGGTGCTGGGGTTTGTGGGGATGTGGATGGGGATGAAGTGGTTATATGGAATCCTTGCTCGTAATCTCTAGGATCGAGACGCACGTCTGGAATAGAAGAATACCGAGATGTTGGCATACTCTAACACGCCTTTCGAGGATTTGAAGGCTGAAATATACGCTATTGGTCGTTGTACATGATTTTGAACGTCTCTTGCACATTTCGACGGCGTGGTAGGCTCTCGTAACCACTTGACAACGTCACAGCCACTACACATAGCGGACAGAAAAATATGCCTGCACTTAGACGTAGATTGCCTTTCTGAAGCGGGATGTGACTTGGGTTGCAAGCTATTTATGTATACTACGAAAAAAAAGTCGAATCATCATTCATGTACTTCATTCATCGTATATATTCATCCTCCTATAACCTCATTTCAGCGCCCCAACCTCCTCAGCCATCCACTTCCACCGCCCCTTCCTGAGCGCGGTAGGCATATCCAGCATCACATCCCTCATAGTCTCCTTGTCATAGTCCAACCGCTCAAGAGTAACTGCCTGCAGGATGTACCCAGCGACCGTGCTGTGCGCGAGCGGCGGATCACGAAGATGGCTTGCGATGTCGTTCAACGGCAGATTCTGACGATGCCAGAGATGATATGCACGGAGATGCGGGACGGTTGCGCGGATGCGGGAAGGAGCTGTGGATGTGGGAGATGGAATGGTGGAATGCAGATATTCTCGTGCCCATGTTGTCGCGAGATTGTATTCCGCAGAATGAGTGTCCTCATCATTTGGGACGGCGAGGGGCTCAAAAGTAGGCGGCGGTGCGGGTGTAGATTTCAGAGCTTCAGAATCCATAGCGCCCAGGTGGACACTGCCCATATCTAATGTGGCAACCTCGTTCGTGGGTATAGATGAGCGCTTTCCACGGTTCAGATCCACTTTCGTGGCGCACGGGGTCGAGCGCAAGGAACTGCAGTTGGGATTCGAAGTGCTTTCCAGCCGATCTAGAGCTGTACCAGCGGTCGGGCTAGTGAGTTCTGTGAGCTTTCCATCAGCATCGACTTCAAGGATTTGCAATGCCGCTTCGAGCTCTGGGTCCGCAAACTCGTCGGGATCCGCATGGTCGTGGGAACGAGGCTGCAGAGAGGCGATTCCAGAAACTCCATCTGCCTCATCTTCGATGTTGGTTGTGTTGTAGCTCAACAAAGGTGAGGATGTCGGTTGCTCGCTGTCTGCTTGTTGCTCGGGCAATATAGGATATCCAGGATCTGGCCCTCTCAGCCATGCGAGATTCACGCGTCCCACGCGTCTTTGTGCGGTACTATCCCCGCTGGTATTTGTAGCTGAATCTGCCGAGGACACTATACCGGAATCTTCTAGATCATGGCTATCCATGAACTCTTCTGGGGCGGTTTCGTACCCATCATCTTCTTCAGCTTCATCTTGGTCTTGCTCAACTGCTGGTTCGGTTTCCACCGCAGCAGCCGCAGGAGTGTCTTTCGACTTCGGAGTTGTCTTCTTTTTCTTTGGAGCCTTTGACCTAGGAACGGCCTTTGCGTCATAGTCGCATAAGCCTCGGGTAGGTGGGGTTGGGCGCAGCTGCTTGCGCTTCCACTCCAGGATATGGTAAAGACGAAAGCCTGCATATGCATCTGCGGCCGCGTAGTGGATCTGCTGCAGGTTCAATGGCTTGCTCCAGTCACTTTCGCGCACGTTCTCGGTATCCTCTGGGTCATCTAAGAGCGGAGCACCTTTGTACAAGGGAAGCTGGAGGTGCTGTAGTACCTGTGCCGCCAGTCCTACGAGCTTGTTCGAGACCTTGTCAGGGTTTGTTGCGTGCAATTCAACGAGATTGTGTAGACGACTTAATTCGAAGACTCCTTGCGCCTGGACGTCGAGATACTTTTGAAGTCGGCTAAAGTCTCCCTTGACAGCGACTCCGACCTTCAATATATCTGGAGACTCCAGAATGATTTTCAACGAAGGCGGCACAAGCTCCGACGGCGTGCTTCCATCAAATAGAGCCACGTGAAACAGTGCTATGCGATCCTCACAGGCCAGCTGGATCAGAGATGCATTCTGCTTGATATTCTTTGCGTGTGAAAAAGGGCGCCATTCGATGTCGAAGCCCACGACCTTCTCGCTCAAGAACTTTTGCGCAACACGTTCGGCAACTTCTGAAGATCGACAGTAATGCGTCGAAAGAGACTCTCCATCAGGCCCACGGTATAGTTTTGCGCTCCAGAAGCTGGCGCGAGTGTTGGGTGAGGCGAGCATGGCCGCACGTAGGACATCCTCAGGAATTTGATAGTCGAGCGTTTTGTGCTCTTCCATTTCTTCTTCGGTATTCTCTTCAGTCTTGTCCTTGTTATCCTCCTGTTCACCGCGCGCATCTAGAACAACGCTTTCTTGTTGACTTGGAGAGTACTCAGAACTATTGGAGGATTCCATATCAATGCCAGGTTGGGCGCCAGGTGCGTCCTCGACAGGCGCCTCATGGCCAGCTTCCTCTTCAATACCTACCTCAGTGTATTCTTTGTGATATGTCTCTACATTCTTTGCTGCTGCTGTGTCGCTCGGAACTCCGTCGTCAATCTCAACTTGATTCAATGGCTCCAAACTGGTGACTGGGGACGTTGCATGCTGCGCATGCATTGAAGCTGTTGGAGTGAAGGGTGTGGTGCCCGAACCGTTGCCCAGGTGCATTTGTTGCAGTGCGTAGGCTATTGAACCATCCGTGATGCGATTGTCCTTCGATCCAGGGCGCGGCATTGTCGAAGAACACCGATATTGTGCATAGGCGGCCAAGGCGCGACTTCCAGCCTGTGAATTCTCTGCTCCCCAAAGGGAAGTTCTGGGACTGGTACCCTGAGTTGTGCCACCGTTATAGCGAGCAGGGACAGGCCGGCCTCTCTTCCATCTGCAGTCCGTGGTCGGAGATGGAGTCACAGTTGTCAAACGTGGAGTCTCGTTCATTGCTGCGAGACCATGTATCGGTCGAGAGGCGCTGGGAGAACTCAGCATGAGATGGGTTCGGAAGGGCTGTCTGACTTACAGAAATTGTAGATGCTGAATCTGTGCTAATGCACAACCGCGAATGATCTCATCGCTGGCGCGTCGATGAGGGCACGACGCGCTTGAGAAGAAGGCGCATCGTCTGAAAAGCATAACACGCCATGGCAGTGCTTCCGCTAGGCACCGAGGGATAGTCACACGCACGATAGGCTGGGACGAGTCGAACCCAAGCAGTGCGATGTCTGCCTGGTGAATTGGCGGTTAAGTTAGACCCTGGCGGTACCGAATAGTCTAGCCGGCTAGCGCGTCATGTCCTGTCGATCAGCTTCGCCAAGACCATTCATGGCCAACGACTTTCCTGTCACCACTGCGACTTCACACGACACCCAGCCGTCCTTGTGCTTCGCCTAGTCACACAACAGAAGATGTCGCTTGAGAACCTCCTGCCGCTCGGTAAAGTCGTTTAGGAGATGGAAGTGATGGTCACTGACATGATGCAGAGCTCATCGACAAATGTGTCGGTTCGCAAATTTGGGTCATCATGAATGGTGGAAAGGGTATGCAGCATATTTGGAGCCTTGACTTCGCGCTGAACGTGATTAGAATTTACCGGCAAGCTCGTCGGCTTTGACGATTACGTCAGTATGTTAGGTTTGGACTCGCTCGTAAGGCTGTGCTAATCTGCGGACAGACATGGTTTTGGAGGACGTGACTGAAATGTTCGCGCTCAGCATCCAGATCGCATATGACAAGAAGCTGACTGAAAGCAGTGACCCCGCTGAGGGCAATGTCAAGCTGCCCAAGATTCTTTTAAACGGCAACAACATTTGCATGGTAGCAGACAACTACTCCCACAGTGGAAGGATATGCTGATGTGAATATAGATGGTGCCTGGTGGAGACGGCCAGACGGTTCTCGACGATGAGTAGAAGTCGACGAAAATCCTTGCGCAAAATTTGGTCCTCGTCTCACCCAACAAATTCGGGATGCGCAAGTCTCTCGGACCTCGCTACACCAGCGCTTTCATGGGTCAGGGCAACTCCGCTGGGAGACATTTGGAGATGACTAGCACTACTCATGCAGCCTCAGTCATTACGCCGGCACGGCAGTCCACAGCCACAAGTAACCCCTGGTTACTGTGCGCTGCACGTGGGCATGAAGAATCTTATACCGTTCTCCCAAGACAGATATGCATGTAGCGACCCACGTGACACGGTACAAAATTCCAGCGAATGTGCATGTGTGCCGCTCTGCAAATATCAACGTCAACGATATCTGGTTGTCCGAGGGCCTCGAACGGTCGATTGGTAGACAACATGTCGCGAGTCACTCTTTTGGCTGCACAACTCGTTCTGTAGCTAGGTTGACATGCAGTACTCTGATTGTACATGCTGCAGTCGACACGCTAGCAAAACCAGAAATGCTCACCACCACCAAAGGAAGGTTGCCCGAAGACCTAGGCACAAGCAGACGCTATATTGGTGGATACACACACACACGACAATGGCGATTCCCAAATGCCATCTACTGCCAGTGGCAATGTAATATGCCATCAGCCCATGTCCCTCCGACGACTTGCATCGGACCGCTCAGGCATGCAGGATCGCCTCGCCTGACATGACCAATCAGTGCGAGGAGGCTTGACCCACCTCCGCTCCGCCGTGGGCTTGCCCAGACTTCCTCTATGCGATAGACTGCCTCGCACATTTCCAATAGCGCCCAGGCCAGCATGCCATCTGAGTTGGCCGCCCGCATCTCCGGAGCCCGTCGGCATTGCGGCTGCTGAGTGGTTCACAGCCCGGACGCGTTCAGCTGCCGACGTCGCTGGGAAGGCTAGTCCTGCGTCTCATCGCAGATCGACTGTCCACCGGTCTCCTCGTGCTCGCTAAGCTAAAAACCGACCAATTCCGCTGCCGTGTCAAACACACGTCACACTGACTCTGCGCAGTCACCCAGGCACCAGATAGCTCCAGCTCCAACGCGTTGACACGAGGAGCCTGTCGACATGATGAGCGCATAACTGGAACAGGCGCCCGCTGCTCATTACGGTGCATTCTGCGCAGCAGCCCGGCGACATGGTGCCGCGAAGCTCACGTGCATTGAGAGCGGCTCCCAACCCGAGCCTGCTGTGGTGGTAATCAAGAAAGCGTGCCCCTCGCGGCTTCAGCCTACGACCGATTGGCGTCTTTGTCTGCGATATCCTGCGAACATGACCCGCGTCACTACTACTACCAGCTCCTCGCGCACGCATCCAATCAATTCGGCAACCAGTGGCTTTCCCGAGTCGCTGCCCATGGCCATGCGTCCCTGGGCCTTGGCCCGTCCAAAGGCACGATCCCTGCCGATCGATGCTCTGACCTCACACCTATCACACGCACCTTGCCCTGTTCCTCCTTCGCATCCCAAAATTTCGCCCTCTTGATCCTCTGCCATGCCACCCTCTCCGCTGCCTGATGTCTAACGCCCCACAGCGCACTCAACTCTGCCTGCCCGCCATGCTTGCGCCCAGCCCTAATTGCTAGTTTGTGCCATACCCGTTGCCCGGACGCGCACTGCCTGGTGCATATTCTCCCTCACCGCAACGCCCGTGCCGCGTCCGTCAACACCAGCTCTGCGTTCGCGCCTGTGCCTGCACACGCGCCCAATGCTCGCCGGCCGCCGCCTGACTCCTGCTGGCCGTCACTCTGGTCGTCACTCTCCGGCGCTTCGTCCCCTTTCCCATGAGAGCTGCCGAAACACGCCACTTATACCGCGCTGGTACGACAACGTAATTACAGATTCCTGCTGAATCGGTCCGCGACCCACCTTTCCCCAATCCACGCTACGTCCCTCCTGCACCACATATGGACGTCTAGTTGTGCGACTCCATCACCGTTTACCTTTCTTGCGCTTTTGCGCCCTGCAACAATTGACCCCTACCTGGTTTTTCGTTACGAGACGGCCGCCGCCACCGCCCATTTGCTGCGCCAATCACCGTCGGCCAGCCACTTTTTACCATTTCCTAATTCGGTCGTTTACCTGTAAAGTATAACGAGCTCCACTCGTCTCACACCAACCATCGCCACTGGTGGTTCTTATTTTCTAACGATTCACGCCCCATACTCAATCAACTTGGGCGGTTTGGATCTCGCACCGTCTTTCCCCTGCACACTTGCCGTCTTATCGATATCGGCTTGCGCGACCATCTTCATCACCACCCATATTGTCGTATTCATACAATCCTACATGACCGACTTGAGACAACGTCTGGCGCGACTGGGACTGTCCCAATACCTCCAGATTTTCACTGCTGAAGGTTTCGACACCTGGGAGACAGTACTGGACATCACCGAGTCAGATCTGTAGGGCTGTCGTCAATGCGCTTCTTCCAGACATGCTAATAATCTGGCAGAAGTCAACTCAACGTCAAACTTGGCCACAGACGGGTTTGTTCACCACAATTTCTCCATTGAGCAACTACTGAAGCTGATCGTGACCAGAAACTGCAAAGGGCCATCGCCGAGACGCGCGGAAAATCTTCTGACATACCGTTACCTGCCGCACTTGGTAGGGCTACAAGCGTCGAAGGATCGTATCGCAGCGGCGAGGAATCCGGGCCGGAGAGCAAGGGTAAACAAGGAGAGGCCTCTGCTACTGGTGCTGCCGGGCAAAGTGCCAAGCGGAAATATCGCCGACACCCTAAGGTGAGTCAGGAACCGAAACTTTATGCCAAATCACAGATACCCATGCACGTATTCATTGAGTTCGCCTAACGTCGATCAGCCTGATGAGCACGCGCCGGAGCGACCACCGTCTGCCTATGTCATCTTCTCCAACCGTGCGTATCCCTCCGTACATGAATCGCACCAACTAACCAGGGTGTAGAAATCAGAGAGCTATTGCGGGGACAAGATCTTTCGTTCACCGAAATCGCAAAAGTAGTTGGAGAGAGATGGCAAATACTTCCTGCAGAGGAACGCGAGGCTTGCGAAAGACAAGCCAATGGTGCAAAAGAAAAGTATTATGCGGAATTGGCTGAATACAAGAAAACGCCTCAGTATGAAGCTTACCAAAAGTACTTGGAAGAGTTCAAGGCGAAGCACGCCGTACCTACCAAAGGTGCGTACCACCACTTTAGTCCTCACCCATACAGCGAACTGAACTGGTCAGAAGGCAAGCGGTCCAAGCTGGAGACGGAGACGAGTACGTCGACTCGTAGCAGCAGTCACGATCAACATGAACGCGCAACGAACAGAAGATTGAGTTCTGTCGATCATCATGCAATGGGTCAGCAAACATCGGACGTCAGCCCTCCTATAGGTCCTGCCCGCTTGCCAGCAGCTCCCGCATTTCCTCCAAAGGCCACATCCCCTGCCACCCAATCGATGTCTACCTTCAACTCACCAAGAACGGCCGACCCTTACTCCCCCATCTCTGCGTCTCCTAGGTCCGCAATGTTCGACGCCACGATAGCAGGTTTACCGCGAGAAGCGAGGGGACTACCCGACGGGACTTATGCGTATCATCCTTCCCCTTATGCACAATCGCCTTATAGGCCCGCATCTACGACACCACCGTCACATATAGTTGCAGCGCACTATTCGAACCCCATCGAACTGCCTTCTCGACGGCCAATGCGCGAATCCGCGAGACTTCCTCCTCTAACTCACGAAGATACCACATGGTCGTCAGAGAGTGGTCATAGTGGGAGCGGATTTAGCAATCCCCCCACAGGATATCCGGGAACTATACTTCCTTTGGACCCAGCAAAGACTCTACGAATACTGCCACAGCCTGTTCCCAGCATCGGACCGTCATCGTCTCCCTTAGATCGGCCGCCTGCCTTTGCTCCATCAACACAACCACCATCACAGGAATATCGCGCCCAAGACCCTCTCGCCGCGTTAGTAAGAGCTGGGGAACTAGCGGCCCAAGTCGCGGACGATGAGGCTATGGACGTGGAGGGCTCACCGTGAGAAAATTCGTCTCATTGGATATATTCCCTCGTCCCTTGATGAAATCAAAGTACGTGAATGTGCTGAATGCAGCTAGTCATATCTTGGACAATATCCAGACCCGATTTCCACAACTGTTCGGTCCGTCCGTCCGCAACCATCACGGCTAGACCCACGGTCATAACACACACGTGCAAGCAACAGGCACAACGAGGCGAAGCAGCAGTCCAACTACACTCTAACGAGGTCTCTGTAAACGAGACATGCAAGTGTACCTTGCGCATTTCAAATTTCTTCCCATGTTCGGCTGAGCGAAAAGATGTTCAGGACTATGTCCACACTGGGGCCTAGAAAAGCGATGTTCTAGACCCGAATCTCATACTCAACCGCGTTTGGTTCAAAAACGTGTCGACCAATTGTTCAATGTCTTGTATTTAGCTTGGGCGGCTCCTTTCGGCGGCAGGCGCCTGCTTTGCATAAATCGCGCCAACAGCGGGTCGCCATTGAGCAGCAATTTGATACCCAAACATCTCCGCGCTTACTAAAATATGCGGCAAGATGAATTCCGAATACACGAGGGGCTAGATTCAATTTGCAAATGGTTCAATACTATTTGATGTAATACTGATCAGTTTCTCGAAACTTGGTCGTGTCGTGACCGTGGATCTATTCAGCTCGGTGAGATGGTACAGATTTCGAGGTGTACGATCCGCAACTGGAAAGTGCATTAGGAAGTAACCACTGAAGTCTTCTAGTTTTCGCGCATATGCTATCATCCTGATTTCGCTTTTAGGAAATTATGGCTTCCATGACAGTTCCACGACAGTTCCGCAACAGTGGACTTGCACAAGTTTAGCAAGGGTAAGCAAACACATCGGCATTTTAGACCGACCCAGGCCTTCAACATCGAGAGTGTCCGCACGGCAACTTTCCCATGAGGGTTCGAGTCATGCGCGGGTACTGGAACCGTGAGCATCTCGAATCGCACGAATGTTACACTTGAAGTTTGTGCACGGGAATACAGCCAACAGTGCTCGCGGAAATGGTGCTTCTTCGTATCGAACTTCTAAATGCGTGCAAGATAGCCCACACCGTCCCACACATCGATCGCATGGCCATCGGTCGATTTTGACAGGCCAAGAACACGCGTTTCAAGCTGCGTGTGCTCCAACCAAACTATGCGGAGAGGTATCGATCCACGCTATGGGCTGGGCTGTACGCTTGCGCACCCGCAGGAGGTCCCACCGTTAGGCTCCGCGGAACGAATGACATGCCATTGTGCAAATGCCATGTCGATTCGATGCGGATGTTACTCGGCAGAGTGGAGTCTGGAACACGGGATGCACGCGGCAAGTTGACCCATCGAATGGGCGGGCTGGGAATCTTGGGTGCGCAGCATGATCATGCGTACACGAGGCTTGCACGGCCCGATGCCGATTGTAGACGAGATGTAAGACGCCAATTGGCGTTACCTCGCGCGTTCCGCGAGAGTGGGTACCTTCATGGTCGCCGCGGAGCATATGCATCACTGGCTTGGGTCGGTTGGTGTTCGTTTTCACGAGACCCTGCTTATGCATATGCATGGGCATTGTGCTTGTGGAAGTGGGGAGCTTTTGGACAAAAAGGTTGAAATGTATGAGTCTTCGACTATGAGGACCTTCTAATACCCTCCAATGCTGCCTAGAATGACTTGCGCTGTGAAGACATCATGCTCGAACGCGCATCGCGGGTGGCGATCGTTCGCGCATCGATCATATAGTCAAGACCACTAGCATTTACTTTCAAAAGCTCCATCGCTCCAATTGACTTCAAGTGTGCCCCGAGACTGTAGAGCTTCCAAATATTGCGTTTTAGCGTTTGCGCGTCCCATCAAGCTAGCCAATTATGACGGACGCACTTTCTCACCATACGACCTCACGTTTGACATTGGCCATGCATCGCATCCCACTTACCACCAGCACCACAGCATCCAACACCAGGCCTGGCCGCAGTTCTATCACCAAATCGCTACAGCAACATTCTACTAGCAGGTATCGCATCCTTGCTGTCGTTCTGGACCACATCGCTGCGCTCTTTCAGCCAACAAGCCACGTCTCAGCCGCGCTCAATTCCACCATACCGAGCTAGCTCTTACTCTGTCAATAGCTCTGAGCACGATACTACAGTGAACTCGCTCCGCGGTACGCAACGCAATCAACAATTGGGTTCTGGGCCGATGATTGACCGTGGTCTAGACTGTGGAGCCGTCAGCCTTGCCAAGTGCGCCTCGATTCCACCTCATTTGCCACATCCGGAAGCCTGCATAACTTACCAAGACTTCCGCCGGGCTCCGCTGCCATGACTTCAGTTCCGCCGTCCAGCGCAGGCGCTTGCAAGTACTGCAAAAGACCTCTCTCTGGGGCTACCCGCAAGTACCTCGATCTGCAACCACTGTGCATACACGAGCTGCCGCCACATGGCGAACTTGCGCGGATGCATCATAAGCTTGATCTGAGTGACAATGGCAGTACGCTTACGCTTGGAGGATTTCTCAATTCTGTGCTCAGTGAGACACTTGCAGTTCAATGGGATGACATGAGCTGGACTCATCATGGGACATACCCACCGGAAGGAAAGGGCGTCAGGGTTACTATGCCTCCGCCTCTGTCTTCGTCACAACAAGTTCCTGAAATCAGCGTCCCGGTCGACGTTGATCAGCGCGCGAAAGGTCCTTCCAGCTCTGCGTGGCTGGCGAGGAGGTCGCTTCACAGCCCCAAACATGTAGAATACGACGAGCTAGACACGATACTAGCTCAAGATCACTGTCGCAGAGAAGGTGACTATGACCCAAGCGTAATCGATGCGAATGAGCTCCTCAAGTGGGACACGCAAGATTTGAAGAAGGCGTTGTCAGTCCTCAATCTGGATTTGAACATTACCAATGTCCAGATGGCCAGTAAGTCAATTCCTCCCAGCGAACAATGATGCTTCAAATTTGCTGTTCACTACCATCGTTGGAGAGCGTAACGTAAGCCAGATACCGAAAACATGTACTGACTTCCCTCAGTCTTTCAAATGTTTCACGAAATGCCCAAAGTCATGGGCAAGTCCTTCTTGCAGGATCGTGTATTTCATGTGCTAGTTATCACGGCCCACTCGACTTACGTCCTACCAAACCAAGACAAGTCAACAACGCAACGACAGTCTTATACGCTTCAACTGCCTATCAACTTTGATTCACTTCGTGATGTGGAAGCGGTCATACGAGCGAGTCATATTCGTCCCAGATCTATGATCTACGAGGTCAAGGACCAACTGGGCGAAGAAACAGGCACCACAGAGCGACAGAAAAAGCATAAAGGGAAGAGTCTTACCGAGGGCGCTTATGTCTCCGTGGAGCGATTGCGCCAGGCTCCAGATGGCCCTGGCAACGCAGAACCGATGCATCGTTGGGACATGATGACCAAAAGCGACGCAAAAGGCATCTCCCGACTCGCACCCTCGAGTACGAAACGAAAAGAGACACTTGATGCAATTTCGAAAGACGTACAGTACGTGCTAGATCATATTGGAAAACAGAGACGGGCTGGGAATCCGGCAGACGCCACGCAATAGGGTGTCGTGCATTTCAACGTCGAGACTCATTGGATCTTCAGCACCAAATTGAGCGCGAGGGTACGGCGAGCGTTCCACAGGAAGCGTTTCGGGTATCGTATCACGAGGTAGTCTATTATCGAGACGCCTTGTACAGGTCGGGGTTCGGGAATCTGGCTGAAGAAGAAGAGATGCCAATGAATGATGGGTTGGGCCGTGGACAATTGGACGCGGAGATGTCGAGGATGAAGGTAGAGCGTGCACGAGACATCGATGCAGATACAGACTCGGACAGACTTTTTCAGTTGAGCAGAACTAATGAATTCTCGTGAATGAGATACTGCTTGTATTGATCTCTGCAGTGTGCCATTTCAGGAAGATGCGACGAGGGTCTTGATATGCACGAACTAGCACGCATGGAGCAAGGACAAGCGGGGACATGGGACCAGACGGCGCGTGGCTGTGAGACTATCCCGCATCGGTTCCAACATGGAGCTTTCAGCCCTCAGCCTCGCGACGGACACGACACGCTGCTGGGCAGCCTTGTGTCTCCTGTAACTATCTCCTAACTTGTAATACGACTGTTTATCTTGACAGCATGCTTTTGTGACTGTGTGCCCTTCTTGCGCTCGTGCGCATCGCTTCTCCTGCAAGGTCCTATTAATATACGAGCACAGCCAGCTACCGCTGCAAACGCGCGACGAACACACCACCTGCCAAACGATTCGAGGCGCCGAACTCTGACGGTCACATAGCGCAATAGGAGAAGAGTACTGTGGAGAGCAAGATGCAGAATTACGGTCAACAGCCCGGGTATCAAAGGCCCGGGAGTGCAGCCAGCTTCGCGGGGCAGCAGACAGCACCACAACCGCCAGCATACGGAGGTAGGGAGCCATCTTTTGTACACTGGAGTACCGAGAAGCATATTTTGACATTGTCTTTCCAGGCTATCAGTCCACCGCTCCACAGAACCAGGGCCAGTGGGGCGCACCACCACCTGCTCCGCAGAACCAGCAATGGAACCAGCCGCCGCAACAGGCAGCCGGTGGTTACAACCCAGGCACGTATGGCGCGATGCCAGGAGGACACCAGGTAAGAATGGGATAGGGTGCTTGCCCCGAGAAGCCGCGCTGAAGGGAATCCCACAGACACAATACACGAACGACCAGCCACCACCTCCGCCGCCGAAGCCGTACGGATTCGCAGGCGCTGTACAACAACAGCAGAGTAACCAAGGGTGGGGCCAACAACCACAGCAGAATGTGAACCAGACACCGCCTCAACAGGGAGGGTACCCCGTCCAGGGTGGAGGACAGAATCAACAACAGTCATACAACAATGCTGCACCGCCGCCACCGTCGGCCACTCCTGGCGGATCATACTTCCCACCTGCATCTGGAGGACGGCCAGGGTCAATATATGGCGCAAATCAGGTCGGCTCGTTCTCGAGCCCCCCTCCTCCAGGCGGACCACCGCAACCCTCGACAGTTGTGAGCCCAAATGAGCAGCAGCCTGCGTACATTCCACCCTCATTGACTGGCCAGGGTGTGCAAGCCTATATGCCTTCGAACACTAACCCGATGCCCGGTGTCTATGTACCTCCTCCACCAGATGTCCCTGCATGGCAACAGGCTCAGCACGCTCCGCTTCAGGGAGGTCTCAAGAAGTTCAGATACACGAAGCCGACGGTGGACCCGAGTTTCTACGCGCAAGGATATCAGGGAGTCCAGCCCATGCAACCGCAGCAGCAACAACCACAGCCACCACAAAACCAGTACGTTCAGTCAACATCTGTGGGTCAACCACCTCAGCAGCCCTTTGGTCAGCCTGGTCAGAATCAGTACGCCCAACCAGGACAACTACCGCAACAAGGACCGCCTGTTCCTAACCAGTACCCTGGACAGCAACCACAACATGGCCAATTTGTGCAGCCTCAACCTCAGCAACAGGTGTATGGTCAGCCAACGGCGCAACCACATCCACAGCAGCCAGCAGGACCACCGCCTCCTGATGCGTACAATCCGAACCCAACTATGCCAATGGCATCGAACGTGTCCAAGCCACATAACGACTTTCAGATGGCATCGAATGTGTCAAAGCAATATAACGACTATCAGCTAGCGCCAGCGCCGATAACTCAGCCATTTATGCCGCAGAACACAAATACGCAATGGCAGCCAGGACATAACACTGCACAGGGGTCACAAATCTCGTTCGGTGGCCAACCCGCTGTTCCAGCGCAAGCACAAGATCTGGAAGCCCCGAGGCCGCTTGGCCGTACTGATACTGCCTCGTCCAATTTCTTCAATCAGCCCAGTCCGCAAAGTCAGCCTGTGTCTCCGGTCAATAACAGGAACAGCGTGAGTTTTGGTTCCGGTCAGCAGACCGGCCTCGGACGGACTGGGTCGGTCAGCTCAATTGCACTGGCGAATTTGCATTCACAGCGGGAGGGCAATAGGACCAGTTCACCCAGACCGCCACCACCTAAGCTCCCAACACCACCTCCTCCGCGTGACGACAAGTCCAGATTCAGTGCCTTGGGATCCGGCGGCCCATCGGATTGGGAGCACTTTGGTGCGGATGCCGAGATAGATGATGAGGAGATATTTGCAAAGAAGCCTCAGCCTGCACAGTTAGACAGTGTTGAGCTCCCTGCTAGTCAGCCGGAACTACCTGCAGGCCCTTCTCCACCATCGACGCACGGATGGCCGAGTCCAGCGACCCAACCAGCACCGCTAATGGCAAGTGGTAGACAAGACACCTACCAGCCTACGCCACCACCAGTTGTAGCACACCTTGCAGAGCAACCACCATCGCATCAGAATTTTGTGATGGGAGATGCCGCTCCTGCACCGCTCAGCATCTCACCGAAGCCCATACAGGGTGGTCGACCTCCCTCGACGCAACAGAGCTTCGTCATGGGCGATGGTGCGTGGCAGCCACCAAAGCAAGGCACGCCAGCTCAACAACAGCCTCAGCATCAGCCGCCACCTGCTCAACAGTCATTTACCATGGGCGACGGAGGTTGGACGTCAGCGGCGGTGCCAACTCAAGATCGGCAACATACACCTTCTCAACAGCCACAACAACCACCCGCAGTCTCGACAGGCTTCGTGATGGGAGATGGTGCCTGGGGTACGTCTTCACGTACACCAACTCAGGAAACGGCTGCCTGGGGTCCACAGCTTTCCCAACAGCACGCTGCGGACCTGAAGGCCAAAGATGAAGCCATTGAACGCCTACGCGCTGATGCTGAAAACGAGAAACACGAGTTGCTCGCCGAGCTGGAAAGGCTTAGAGCGGATGCACAAATGACACGGACAACCGCCGCAGACGAGAAGGCCTCATTATTGGACCAAATCGAAGCCATGAAGATTGCTGTGGACGAAAAGAATGGGTTGCAGGAGCAGCTCAGTGCCATGAAGATCACCACAGAACAAGCAAAGACGAACGCCGATTCCACGGTCAAGGAGAGGGAGCTTACAATCGAGCGCATGAAGGAGGATGCTGAAGGGAAAGAGCACAATATCGAAGAGCGGGATGCAATCATTGCGGATTTGAGGCGCCAGCTCGAAGCCGAGAAGTCCAAGGAGCCAGTCAAAGTGACGCCCGTGGCCGGTGACCTGATTCCCGATTTGGATCCCTGGTATGCTGGATCGCTCCAGAGATACATCACCATGCTCCGTGGGGAGGCCGGCGAAGCGCAGGTTGAAGACAAGATCAACACCTTCCGGGCATTCATGAAAGCTGAGTCTGGCATAAGGGGTATCGAATTTTACGATGCTCCTCCTCCTGCGACGGTAAATTTGACTCCTCTCGGCGCGTCCAACTTGTCCAGAGACAAAAGCGAGTTGACTATATCACCCGAAGTGGTCTCGAATATATCCACTAAGCCTTTCCTGGATCATAAACAAGAGCTGAATCTACAAGTGCCTCCGGCGCAAGACTCGCCTGACGACGATGATTACGATTACAGTCCTGGTGGCAGACCTGTACTCAAACGGAAGTCAACCATCCCGGTCAGCGATCATGTGCCTGGCCAGCAACAAATCATATATACGCCTACTAGTTCTGTAGACGATAACAGGACGCCAGTGCAATCGCCACCAGAGGAGTTGCAAAAGCCACAGTATCAGGCATATGTACCACCGGCCCTCTTCTCGACAGGTTCTGCTTCAAACTCTAATAGACAGTCAGTGGTTGAGACTGCTCTACCTGCATCATTGGTCTCAAATGTTGCGCAATCTACCGATCACAGGCCAGCGCTTCCGTCAAACTCAAGTGCCCACCACGACGAGATTTTCTTCGGAGCCGCTGTACCTGAGACCTCAAAGGTTACTAGTCGGCCGACCAGCAGCGACAGCACGACTCCAAGCGCACCGATCCCTGCACCATTGACACTATCCTCTAGTCGATCTGCATCTACCGCACCACCTTCGCGCAAGGACCCTTCAGATGCGCTGAACAATCTCCTCCCTTCCCAAGTTTCACCAATTACGTCCAACCCCCATGTTGAGGAGCTCAAGACCAAGATTGCCAGCCTTAAACTCGACACTGCCAACGCAGACGAAATCACGAAAGAATGGGAGAAGTCTGCTGCAGTGGTCCGCAAGAAGAATGATGCCGCGCGTCGCAAACGTCAAGAAGAGAACGAAGAGATCAATGATGACGCCTTCAACAACAACGAGATCTCCTACGCCGATCTAAATGTCCTGGAAGAAGAGTTCAAGGAGAAAGAAGGCGAGTTGAAAGCCCAGGAAGACCGTGATGAATACAAGAGCTATGTCGAGGCTGTGTTTGATCATGTTTATGACGCATTGCAATCCGACATCAAGGGCCTCATGGACCTGTACATTGCAACGGAGAATTTCTTGCGCACCTCGGTCTCTGGCGTTGAAAGCCTGCAGCCTGATAACGATGCCCCGAATACACAAGCCTGCCTGGAACTTCTACAGGACCTGCACGACCGCATCCTCGACAGGCAAGACCACGTTGTTGCTGCCGTTGCTGAACGCGACAAACGTTACAAGAAGACTGAGATACAGCCCCTTTACGCCGCAGGCAACATCACCAAGATGAAGACTGTCGAAAAGCACTTTGAAAATGCCGAGAAGCAAGCCATCGTCCGTGCAAAGCGCGACAAGGCCAGCCGCGCCGGCGAACTGGTCGGCATAGCCGAAGAAGTCGTAGTGCATGCCGTAGGCGTCGACCAACGCGAAATCGATGCCATTATCGCTGCGATCCGCAATCTCGACGACGCCTCAGCCGATCCTGACCTCCTTGCCCGCGCCCAAGACACACTCACGCATCTCAAGTCGTCGTCAAAGGCCCTGCTCAGTCTCTTCAACAATATGGAAATCGCACACAATGCCGCAGTCTTAGACGCCGAGATTGCACAAGCTAAAGCCGAAAATGCAGATGCGAGTCGCATTACGCAGCTTGAGGAGGAAAAGACGAAGGGCGAGAAGAAGTTCATGGATGAGTTCCAGAGAAGGGTCGAGGTGATTGAGCAGGATAAAGGTGAGATGGAGGGGTTGATTGCGGAAAAGGGCGGTAAGGGGAGCGAGGAGGCGGAGAAGGATCGGAGGATGAAGGCGGCGCTTGAGGAGGCGAAGAGGAGAAATGGACATGCTTAGTCGAAGTTTTTCAGGTGGTTTGAAGATTTTGCGGATATCCAGACTGCGATTTATTTCTCGTCTAGCGTGTTTTGAAGTAGCGTTCAGCTGTGTGTGCTACAGCTTTCTCATGAAGCTTTTTCATCTTCCCAAAAGCATTTGTCCAAAGTCAAATCGAGATTCAACTCCAAATATCCGCACGCCTTGCGCACTTGCCTCCCAATTCTCATAAACCCCTTTTCAACCCATCATCATATCCACATCGCCCACCCCAAACCCACCCTTCTTCTTCCCATTCCCCCGTCCCCTGCCCTCAGCCCTCTTCCTCCCCCGCTCAGACTTACTAATCCCACCCTCCTTACCCTTCCGCGGCGACCTAGGCGCAGTAATCGCATTCTTCTCCCTCGCAACCCTCACAGCCTGCCTCTCCTCCGCGGCTCTCCGTGCCTTAGTCTTCTTCAACACATCCGCATTCTCCTCTTTAACCATCTCATACATGTTCCAGAAACCCGCGTACTCGGGTGCTTGAAGCGTGTTTGTGAATTCGTGTATGCACTCTGGGGTAAACGACCAGTCTTTCGCTTCGTGCAAGATAACAGACACGACGACGAGAGTTTGTAATATACTGTCTGCGTCGCTGCAGATCCGGGTTGGGGTGCCGGGGGGCGCGAAGGTGGCGTTGACTAGGGCGATGAGGTCGTGTGGGTGGAAAGTGCGTTGTTTGATGAGGAGGGTGACGAGGTGTGAGAAGGCAGTGAGTTGGAGGGAGGGGTAGGAGAGGGATTCGGCGAGGGCGTAGATGTGGAGATGGACTGGGGTTTTAGGTCAGTATATGAGGGAGATGTAAGAGATGAGGAGTAGAGACTTACAGATGTAGTTCCGAATACCCATTAGAGCCGTGATTGTGGGTGAGCACGACGCATCTGGTGGCATGAACGTCGCGTTGTAGAAGTTGAAATTGGTGGCTGCGAGATCGATGGTCTCTTTGTTTGTCGGGTCGAAGGCGTATTCAGACGTGTATATGAAATTGACTACACGATCGACTAGAATCGGGTGGAAGTGCGGCGGGAGATTGACAAGAGTAGGTGGATCGGGATGTGGTGCCTGTGGTGGTTAGTTGTTCACTCTTCTAGATGTCGAGGTGAGACTTGATCTCGAGGGACTACTTACTCCGCCAGGAAAGAGGCCGTCTTCCAACAGCTTCGGACCGCCGATGAGCATGATAGAATGAATCTTGAATTCGACGCCCGATGCTGTGATCTACAAAGCAAACACTATGTCAGCAAGTCGCCGCGGTACATAGCCATATGTCTTCACTCACCAAAGCAAAGTCCCGGCCAACGGGCGACTTGAGTAGAACTTCTGCGTGTCTATTGAACCGTTAGGTGTGCTCGATTGCAACTTGTAAAGAACACTCACGCAGCCTGCAGCTTGTGTATACTCGGCGCTGCCTCCCAATTCTTCCTATGCGCACCTACGAGCAAGCCGCGTGCACTATGCGGGTCCGGCTTGGCTGACTCGAGCGACGCATTCTGACGCTGTAATTGAGGCTGCTTTACTTGCGGTGTCGGAATAGCCGAACGAGTTGGATTCGCCGTAGCCATGTTGACGGTGTAGTAACAAAATTTGGCAGAACAAGTAGTAGAAGAAACAAGATATTGAGAGCGACACGAAGTTGAGAAACAAGAAGAGCAGAATCAGGCAGCAAGAGCGAAAAAAAGTGGCTGGAGACTAGTGTGAGGTGTAAGTGAAAGACAGATATAGTAGCCCGTGACATTACAGTCGTTCTCACTCACACTCCCCCAGTCAGTTTGACAACAGCAAACAAGTGGTTTGTTCCAAATCTCGGCTTATATCGCAACTTCTGCGTCCAGCAGGGGAAAAAGGAAAGGCGCGCTGAAAGAAGGTCGAGGTGCATCGGGGAAACTCGCTCCAACTGGAGGTATCAAGTCACGTCAGAATCGCAGCTGGTATCTGTGATTAGCATTTCTTATGTGCTCTTTTCGCAGCCAATGACCACGCTTTCAGGGATATCCAAATGTTGCAAGATGCGCATTAATTGTTCTGGTCCAGCATCCGGCCATGTGATTTTCGTCTAGAATACTCGTACAGTGGTCGAAAGCGTTACCCCGATTTTCAAAACGTAGGCCTTGTCCGCTCTCCCTTCCATAACCCCATAACCTCGCCCGTCTCTCCGACCCACTCTCTTACTCCTGTAACCACTTGTTTCGCTAGCCCAGCATTCGTTCCGCTCCGTGCCCTCCTCTTGCCTTCCATGCCAGGAACGGCCGTCGCACTTCCAAACGAGTCTGGCGCTTTGCCAGGCGTGATATAGCTGCTGCCGTCTCCGGTGGCATATTCCGAGCCCATGGAGGGAAGTACGTTCTCGCTGGCAGACAGCGACACGAACAGAGCGAACGGGACGAGCCAGACGCATAGGCCAAAGTATGATGCAATTTCGGTGAATGAGGGGATGTTGGCGTCGCGCGAGTATGGATACGATGAGTAGGCGGAGGAGGGAGGCGGGACGCTGAAGTGGCGGAACCAGAGGTAGTGGTTTGCAATGACCAAAGCTAGGAGGGAATGTCAGCTTTCAGCTTCGAGTGTAGTGGCGTGGGGGTGATGACGAACCGCAAGACAGCAAGAACAACGGGTCTGTGAGCTTAACTATTGGAAAGCGCCTCAGATTCTGCGCATAAACGACATGCGACACCACGCTCAACGCGCTCAGTCCAATCGGAAAGCCATCCACGACCAAGAGCAGGACTTGAAGCCCGACTACTCCGTAGATGAGTCTGTATAGCAACTTCTTTGCAAGTACTGTGTGTTCTTCAACGAGCTCGGAGAGGTAATACAGTCCCGACGCTATATTCCTAACATTAGCTGTCATTCACTTTGCAATAGTTGGGGGACAAGTATACCTATTGCCAGCGTCAAGAACATGAACCCCAACACCACACCAACATATCCCAGCAGCGGTAATATCCACATCTTGAAATGAAGTTTTGTTTGAGGAATCGGAGCTCGACGGCTGGGCGATGAGGTCAGACAGGTGGCATTAGGGTCGGACAATAGTGGGACCGATGCATGGGTTGAGTTGATCGCCGCGGGAAAGACGAAATGTGGGGTTCTCACCACCAAAAAGTTGTGAGGTTGCGGGCTTGGCGAGGACGAATCTACGACACTTTATACACTCGCTTTGGAACGACACTTTGCGCGTCGGACTATACGCCTAGAAAAGGAAGAGAGACACATTCAAAACAAAACAAAAATCGTGCTAGAATCGCAAACATGTCGCGACCAGAAGATACACTGTACGCCCTCAGATACTCCAAGCAATGCATACAGACCTTCTGCTAATAAAATCGTAGACCACCAGACCTCTTCTACAATGACACCGAATCCCGCAAATACACCACCTCCTCGCGCATCCGCTCCATCCAATCCTCAATGACCCACCGCGCCCTCGAACTCCTCGCCCTCACCTCGCCCTCCATGATCCTCGACGTGGGCTGCGGCTCCGGTCTCTCAGGCGAAATCCTCTCGCAAACACCCGACGACGGCACGCCCGGCGGCCCACATATATGGGTTGGATTCGACATCAGCGCGAGCATGCTGGGCGTAGCGCTCGAGAAGGAAGTCGAGGGGGATTTGCTGCTCGCAGACGCAGGACAGGGCGTGCCGTTCCGGCCAGGCACGTTTGACGCTGCGATTAGTATTAGTGCGGTGCAGTGGTTGTGTCAGGCCGAGAGTAACGAGGAATGGGATACGCCTGCGGCAAGACTTTCGCGGTTCTTCAACGGCCTGTATGCGTCGCTGCGGAGGGGTGGACGGGCAGTGTGTCAGTTCTACCCCAAGAACGATATCCAGAAGAAAATGGTCAGTCAGGCTGCGATCAAAGCTGGTTTTGGCGCGGGTTTACTTGAAGACGACGAGGGGACGAAGAATGCAAAGACGTATCTTGTCCTAACGGTCGGAGGAGGGGAACTCGATGGCGATATCACGGGTGTGGTGAGGGGTATGGAGGGCGTGGATGTTGTGGAGGCGCGGAGGAGGGTGAAAGATGCGAAGAGGGGTGAGGAGAGGAAGGGGAGTAAGGGGTGGATATTGAAGAAGAAGGAGCAGATGGAGAGGCAGGGCAAGGTTGTAAAAGCGACGAGCAAGTACACCGGAAGGAAGAGGAGGATACAGTTTTAGAGAGAAAAGAGAGGTGATGAGATGATACCATGTTATGCATAGCGAGGCGTTGCTGGATTTGGAACGCGATCACTGAGATTACGATGGAACGTGTCCGAAGATAGAGTACTGGAATTCGATAAAGTCCTACTATGGTAGGCTCAATGGTATCATGTCTATCTGTGCGCCGGCTCATGCTGATGCAAACGCTCCCAAAACGTGCTCACCTTCTCACTACTTGTTCCAAGCCCGCCAAAACTAGATTGGATGCGGCCTCGCATTTACTCAGTATTTCTCGTCTCTTTGTCTCCTCTTCTTATCTTCCCGGCCATCGTCATAGTCGTACTCCTTTTCCCTTCTGCGCTTCCGTCTTTCATCAGAATCTCGACTCCTGTCTCTTCGATCGCGATCTCTTTTCGAATCCCGACTCCGGCTGCGATAGCGATCGCGCTTCTTGTCTCGTCGATCATCTTCAGGACTTCGAGTGCGATCGCGCCTGTCGCCATTCTTGCGCTTCTCGCGTCTTCTTTCACTATCATAGTCGTCATATTTGTCTCGGCGCTTGTCCCTCCTGCGCTCGCTATCGTAGTCGTCATCTCTGTATTTGTCCTTCCGTTTGTCCCGCCTCCGATCGCTGTCGTAGTAGTCGTCCTTCTCACGTCGGCGATCGTCCTTGCGACTTCTCCGTTCGCTATCGTACTCATCCTCGCGTCTTCGATCATCTTTCTTATCTCTCCGCCTCTCGCGCCTCTTCTCATCTTCTTCCTCATCGTCGCTGTGTTTCCGTCTTTGCTTCGCGGGCTTCTCGTCTGGAGCCATATCCTGCTGCTCTAGCTTCGCCTTCAACTGATCCTCAGTGATGATTTCTCCGGTGATCTTGTTCCGCAGTGCGACTGGGTTGTAGCCCTGGGCGAGTTTTTTGCCCTTGCCTCTACTCTTGAAATCGCCAATCTCGACACCTGTTGCGGCTTCTTCCTTTGCTCCAATACCGAGGAGTGCGGGTCGCCGTTTGAACTCCTTAGGTTTTCCGAGTGCGCTGCTGCCAGTTGCATCGCCATCCTTCCACCCCATACCACGCAGAAGCGCAGCACCAAATCCTTCGATGGGTGTCGCTTCGTATGCTTCAAGTGTCGGCGCATCAGGTGCTTCACGAAGGTCGTTGCGCAGGATGTCCTCTTCGCTCACTGCCGCAATGACACGGTCGTCGTCGGTCGCTTTCCCATTGATCAGCGCATCCATGGCCTTCTTCTCGAGTCGCTGCTCCTCTGTAAGATTATCCTTGACGTCCTCCATAGGCTCCTCGGGCGCAGGCTGCTCCTCTGCACCATTTTCTTGCGGGTCATCCTTGCGGAGAATGGTGAGGCCGTATTGAATCTTCGGGCCCTCTGCCTCTGTGAACTCTGCATTCTGCTCTTTTGTGTGTGGTGCCTTTGCAAGTTTCTTTCGGCGCTCGTCGTCGCGCCAATTGCGATTCGGCAGAGTGGGTATTATCCGAGGCCCTTCTTTTTCTTTCTTGCCCCCGATATCAATCGCGCCGCCTTCTGATGCATCCCAGCCTGCAATCTCCTGCTTCTCATTCGAGTCGTCCTCCTCATCGTCGCCGAGGGCGAGACGCGGCCGTTTCACGTCCTTCTGGGCAGGCGAAGCTTTGAGGCCCATCTTGCCTTTTAGCCCACCGAGTGACATCTTGAAGCCGCCCTCCTTAGGGGCGGCCATTGTTGCGGTAGTTTCGGCGTGCTCTGCCGCTATGGCAGGACGAGAATGAGTCTGTATCGGGCGCGTGAAACGGAACCGTGCCGAGTAAATTCGCGGTAGGAGATAGTGCGACGAGAAGCGTAGTCAGTAGTAGTAGGTGGATTTCAATGCGGTGCAATGGAGATGTCGTTTTCTGATAAATGTAAAGTTCGCGCCATGACATCGCGCTTGGCGCAGATCCCTGCATAAATGTTCGAGGCAGCCACAGCACGTGAGTTCTCAATGTCACCTCCATTACCACATCAGCAGTTAACTTTCTGTGATGCCGGCACCAGATGAGGAGACCTAGTTCACCTTGTGTACAGCTTAGTAATGATCACTCACTGTACGTGCGGCACTCAGACCTATCAAATACGAATAAAGATAGTATGAACATCTCAATTCACAATCAATCTATGCACACGATGTATACTACAATGATGATATGCAAAGCACACGCGCTAACCCAAAACTCTTCCTGCAACAGAAGATGTGCTTCGATCTTTAGTCTCGACCTTCCGCAATCCCTTACCAGCTGTGATTTCGCCAAGCAAGGCGCCGCGGTTGGGTGGTCCGCCTGGCGCTTTCATGCTGGGCATAGGTGGTGGAGGAGGTGCGGCACCACCAGGTGGCGGCGGAGGGCCGGGAGGTGCCGGAGGCGCAGAGCCTGAGGGCATCGGCGGTGGTGGCGGGATACCTGCAGGAGGCGAGGCGACGGCAGGGCTCTCTGCACGAGGGCTCTTATTGTCCATGGAGGAGAGTGGGCGTGGAGGAGCCATCGTGCCGAAGAGGATAGACGCCAGCTGCTTGGCGCCACCTTGAGATGGGCCCTCGTCATCATCAGATGATGAGTCGTCAGAATCGACGACCGACCAGTCGTCGTCGTCTTGTCGACCTCTACGACCGCCACCTGCAGGGGTTACAACAGGCTCGTTGAAGGTGGGCGCAGCTGCCTTGTTTGCGTTTTCTTGAGTGAGGCGGTGGAACGGGTTCGTAGACACTTCACTCGTGTTGCTGGGGGGAGGTGGTGGTGTAGCAGCGTTCTCCTGGTTGGTCATCATCTTCTTGAGGAATGGATTCTTGGTCTCCGTATCGGCCAGGGGGCTGGTCAAGGAGGACGCTGGAGGGCTGGCGACGGATGACGGCGGTGTGTTCTGATGCACAGGCATTGGCGGTGCTGGTGGTGGTGCTGTATCGCGCGGAAGTTCTTGGCTAGCCGTGGGTGTGGTATCCTGCGGAGTGATGTTTTGAGGACCCTCATCGTCAGACGAGTCATCATCGTCTAATGCTTCGAGTTGTAACTGCAACTGCCGCTCACGCTCACGAGCAGCTTCAATCTCAGCACGTTGGGCGGCCAGGCGACTCTCCTGCTCTTTCGCGTCCTTTTGAGCGGCCGCCCTGCGCTTCTTTTCCTCCGCCTTCTTTAGCTTTCCTTGCTGCACTTGCTCCTCAAGGGCGCGGAGCCTTGCTTGGGCAGCCTCGCGCTCTTTTGCCAGGTCGTTTTCTTGTCGTCGCTCTTCCTCCCTATCGCTTCTGTTAGATGATTTACTCTGGAAATTCAGGGGAACATACTCCATGCGCTTCCTCTCTGCTTCTTGGGCCTCTTGCTGTTCACGAAGAGCTTGTTCAGCGATCTCATTCTCTGCTCTCTTAGCTTCTGCATCGGCCTGCTTGACATCGTGCTGGGCAATGTCTGCCTTGTTCTTGCGTGAAGCTGGTGGGGGCGGTGCGGGTTTCTTGCCACTACCTTTCGATACAACAGGAGGTGCGATCGACTCGTCGTTAAGGCGTCGCTGGCGTTCTTCCTCGCGACGCGCGTCCTCCTCCTCAGCTTGACGAAGCTTCTCCTCTCGCTCCCTCTTCTCACGCTCAGCGCGCTGCTGTGGAGTCTCGCCAGCTTTAGCTGGAGCTTTGATTCCGAGCGCAGCCAGACGCTCAGCCATGCGCTGCTCAGCCTGTTGCTTGATGAAAGCGGCACGCTCTTCTGGGGTCTTGTAGGAGGAATAAGATCCACCAGTAGTGGGCGTCCCAGTTGAGCGAGCAGGTTCTGCGCTAGTTGACGAACTATCGTATCTGGAGGCTGCAGGTCGAGCTTCCTCTGATCGAGAAGTCGATCTGTAGGTATCTCGTGGTGTGCTGGAAAATGTGAGTAACTTTGTAAAGTGAACTGGTACTTTGAAGAACACTTACTCTTCCTTGCGAATACGCGATGCCCGGCTGCTCCGCTGAAGATCGAAGATGAAGTCCTTGACCTCGTCCTCAACACCCAGAGCTTCCTCCCATCTACGCCGTTCATGTTCGCTTGTGCTGTCATGTCCACCTTCCTTCAGACTTGATTCAAGACCCCTAGTGTACTCCCTCACACTGTCCTCGACATCACGAATCATACGCTCATTGTTCTCTTTCTCTGATCGAATCCGGGAGTTTTCCTTCTCTAGACGTTCAGTCGCCGCGCCACTGTCATCCGCAGCAGGGGCAGGTCTGCCTGTCAACGCTGCCGACCGGGCTTGCATCATTGCTTTAGCCCGAGCCTTTAGACGATCTGACTCGGTCACAGCACCGCCGGGACCAGTTCCGACGATCGTGGAAGCAGAACCAGGGTAGGCTTTGGCATCCTTCAGTCTGAAAAGCTCTAGCTGAGCGTCTGCGATCTCGCGCTCAGTGCGGCGAACATTTGAAGCAAGCTCTGGCAGACGGTCGGTCAAGTTCTGGAGCTGACGCTTGAGAGCGCGGCGTTCTGCGTCTGAGTCGTTTGACCGCAAGGACGCTTTTGGATGAGCATCAATGTCTTCTTGTAGTCTGCGAATGCGGCGATACAAGTCTTCTGCCTCTCGCCGGTCTCGTCGATCCAAGGCATCTTCTTCATCCGCAGCGTTTTCGTCCCTCGTGTCCATCGCATCGAGCAAAATCTGCTTTTCCTTCACACTCTTCCGGAGCTGGTCAAGCGACATTTCATCTGAGCGCTCGGAGGATGGAGAACCTGGCTGCGCAGGCGATGGAGAGCGACCGCCAGCCCCAAGACGATGTCTCGCGCTTGACTTGTAGCCGACATTGTCATCATTGTTGCGGAACACGGTAGCATCCTTGCGGCCCCCGGCTGCAGGGCTACCAGACCGGAATGAGTGAGACTTGAGGTAGCTAACGCCAGTACGCTGGGGTTGAAGAAAGGCACCTGAAGTCTTTCGGTCCTCCGCATCTCCACGAAGGAGGTTTTTCATAGCGCCAATTGAGTCATTGATGTTACGAGTTGATGGTGGAACTAGCTCCGGGGGCAGGCGTGCAGGGATCGGATATCCGTTCAGCTTGCGATAGATCAAATGCATTGCGACGGCGAACTCGTCCAGGTTTAGACGGCCACGATCCGCAGAGTCAGCCAGGGTCCATACGCGCTCGAGGTCAGGCTTGGGCAGACCACTCTGCCCAAATATCTCCAGAGCCTGCTCGCCGCTGATATAGCCCTTGCCCATGCCATCCCAAGCCCTAAAAGTATCATCGTAGAGCTTCTTCTCGCCCTTGGTGATAGCCCAAGGAATAGTCGCATTACCAGTCAAGCCCGCTGTTGTGTGATTGCTACCTTCTCTTCCGGTCTGAGGCATCATTCGTGCTGCTAGAGCCTCAATGTTCGGCAGGCCACTGGCGGGGTTGTTCACTAGGCCCCATTGACCAGGCATGCCTGTGGGTTGCGCATTGAGAGGAGCCATGCCTGTCTGAGTTGGCGTGAGGTTCGAGCCATATCCGGTAGGCATGGGTGGCATAGGCGGTCGCGGACCGTTATAGCCTCCTGGGGCTTGTCCAAAACCAGTCTGCTGTGGTTGCATCATACCCATGCCCGTGGGCTGCATGCCCATCGGCTGCTGGCCGAAGCCAGTGGGCTGGGTGACCAAAGTGTTCAACAGTTGGCTGTTTGACTGTTGCGGCTGCGGCTGCTGAATCGTGGGCGGTTCGTTGAACTTGGGCGCGTTGCCTGCAGGGGTGTTGCGACCCGACTGGTCCTCTGCGATGTTGAAGGAAATGATGTCGACCATGCTAGAAACTTCATTCTTCACTCGCTCTGGCAAATTATTGGGCAGATCCTTTCCAGTCAACTTGAGGTTGCAGAGGTACATGGCGAGCGCGAATTCGGGGAATAGGAGCTGGCCGGACTTGGTCGTGTCGCAAAGCGTCCTGCTGCTGTTAGCCATGCGATGCAGTGTAGACACAATGTACCCACCAGATATGCGACAGAGCGTCGCCAGTCAGCTTCGAGCGCATGAGGAGGTCCCGCGCCTGGTCGCCTGAGAGAGCATTCGCATCTCCAACCGCCGACTTGAACAGCTGCTCAAACTTGGCCTGGTCTTGAGCCGTTATGAACGACAGCCTTATGTTTGGGATCTTGCTTGATTTGGCGGGGACGGGCGGGGGGATGGACGAGGCCGAGGAGCTTCCTCTGAACGAGTCGGCCATCTGCGACGAAGTCATGCCCGTGGGCTGCGGTCGCTGCGGTTGGGCGGGGGGCTGCTGCTGCTGTTGCTGGGGCGGGGGAGGGGCGCCAGTCTGGAAAGACTGCTGCTGGGGCGCCTGTTGCTGCTGGAACTGGCCCTGCTGGCCCGGATAGCCCGTGTACTGCGGTTGCTGAGGTTGTGGCTGCTGCCCAAACCCTTGCGGCTGGCCCGGAAAGCCAGTGTACTGTTGCTGCATGGGTGCTTGCCCAAAACCGGTGGGCTGAGGCCCCAATCCGCCCTGGAAGCCCCCCTGCTGTCCGAATTGCTGTTGTTGCTGCTGCTGGCCATACTGAGGCTGCCCCGGTCGGGCGCTGTTGCCGCCCCCTAAGTACGAGTTGGACCCAGAGAACATGGTGGGCGAGCTGGCGCGGATGAATTCGAGATTGGATCGGCGCGCATCCGATGATAGCAATGTAGAGGAGCGAGCGGGAGCGGTGGTAAGCGGGTGCGTGGTGAGGTTGGCAGGAGAGTCTGTGCTGCTGCTCCAAGTGAATCGCGCTAGATCGTCGTCATCCAGCATACGCGCACGTTCAATCTCGCGACTAAGCCACTTGACACCACGTCCGCACACAACCGCCATGTCCAAGGACCTGAATGGCGACTCGACCGGGGCGCGCCCCGAGGCCGATTTTGCCCAGGTATTGCGAGCCACGCCTTTTACCGACCCAAGTCCATTCTCTGATGGGTGCTGCAGGCAATGAAAGAGCTCCAGCGCGGCGAGCAGACCGCAGCCGCCCTCGAGAACCACCTCGACTCACTCGAGAAGAAGATCGAGGAGCTTCTGGCGCAAGCAGAGAAGGCAAATGAAGAGTTGAAAGTCGACTCGGGAAAAGCATCGAACAAGCCCGCGGACGGGGAGAGCAAGGGTTCATCGTGATATAATCGTTTCCTCAGTCGCTTCACGCATCACCTTATAGCGGTCACATAGAAGGGCATTGATAGAAGCGGGCCTGCGGTTTACCAGTCTGGCAGGCGTGCACAAGTGTGTGCACTACATGCTAGATCAGACACAATGAAGCCTTTTGGGTATATTTCGCACTCTAGCATCCTCCAACGGTCGAGGGCTTGACCTCCGATCCCCTCTCGAATACCTCGTCGAGGTGGAATACACCGTCCGCATCCTTCTCGACAACGCCCACTTCAGTAATGATGCCATCGATAAGCTCCGCCGGAGTGACATCGAAAGCTGGATTCCACACGCCGATTCCATTAGCTGCGATGCTGATAGTCTCGACCACGCCGAGGTCAAGGGTTACTCCATCATATCTGGGTCCTTTCACAAGAGTCACTTCCTTACCAGGTCGTTCCTCGATGACGATGTCGGCGCCAGACTTGGTCTTCAAGTCGATAGTTGTCCGAGGAGCGGCTACCAGAAACTTGATGCCATGGTGTTTCGCGAGAATTGCCAGGGAGTAAGTTCCAATCTTGTTGGCCGTGTCTCCGTTCGCAGCTACTCTGTCCGCGCCAACAACGATACCCGCAATATTCTCGCTCTCTCCACGGAGTCGAAGCAGCGCCGCTGCCATAGAATCCGTGATCAGAGTTGCTGGAATCTGGTCATGGACAAGTTCAAAAGCAGTCAGTCTCGAGCCTTGGTTGTATGGTCGAGTCTCGGAGCAGAAGGCGTGTTTGAGATTGCCTTGGGCATGCAGCGAACGAATGACACCGAGAGCTGTGCCATATCCTGCAGTTGCGAGAGATCTGCACCGTCAGCATTGGAGATGCACATTGGCTGCAAAATTGCCTACCCTGTATTACAATGCGTTAACATGCTCACTGGACCTTTCTTCCCCGCCGCCGAGTTCTTCACTACCCACTCCGCGCCATGCTTGCCGATGTTCTCGTTGTCGCTCACATCATCGACCAACATCTTTTCGGCAGCCTGAACGTATGCCTCTCTTACAGAATCGCCACTTGCTCCTTCTTTTGCTGCAGCATTTTTTGTGACACTCGTGAGCTTTCCAGCTGCATCTGCCAGATTCACTGCCGTTGGCCGACTCGTGACCAGATAGTCTAACTTCTCTGAAATGAAAACCTTGACTTCTTCAGCCACGGGAGAAAGTTTGAGATTCGTGAGTTCGACAGCGAGAGCAAGCGCGGCTACGATTGCAATTGCTGGCGCGCCCCGCGTTCGCATATCCTTGATGGCATGCCATGCATCGGTGCTCGAGTAGATGTGATCGTACTCTTCAGCATGGGGTAATTTGAGCTGGTCGAGGATCTCAAGCTGTCCTCTCGAGTATTTGATTGCCTGGAGTACCATTTTGGTGGTTGGTGTATATCGAGATGATGGTAGGGAAAATTTCAAGATGACGACTATTGGGTCGCCATAGCCCAACGTGGTTTCTGGCGCCACAGCCCTACTGCACGTGCATTGAATGTCCACTCCCAAAAGTGGCGGTGTCACAACTGTTCTACATTCGCTTTGAACTGTCCATGTTAGGAAGGTTCAACGTTGTCCTATCTCGCTTCAGCTACATTTACGGCGGATGACGATCGGGGCGCACGTGGACAGGTCCCGCGAACGAGGCTGACCGCTAAGAAAGAATGTAACCGCATCAAGTAATGACGACCGAACATGAACACGAGCTCTGTGCGTTTACGAACAGTGGTAGAGAACAGAGCGATTTCCTTCAAAGCGCATCTTCACACCAACGAGTGATAGAGAATGAGCTTCCACTCTCTACCGCACCGCACCGCATCTCGGCCGTACCTGGCCAGAATCGCCAAGAGTCCCAAAGCCGTAGTAGCCGCCTAGATGCAGGGCATTGCAGGGGTCTTTCACGCCAAACCTGTGATTTCGCCGCTTCCGAGGCTTGCGCTGGAGCACAACGGATGAATGACGAGCGCCAATTAAGCCAAATGACCGCTCTCTCTATTCCCCTCACGCTCCCTTATCCGCCAATTGACATTCGCTCGCACAAAACTTCACGTTTTCGGTTGCAACTGTACATATCTCGCTGCATATCGCCGCCGTCCAATCTTTGGCCGCTTTCGGAACCACGCCTGCCGCCCCGAAGAACTAATTCGTGGAGAAAAGACCCACCTGGAAAGACGGTCCCCAACAGCTTCAGCGACAAGTCACCCACCCAGCGACACTCTTTGAGCACATGCGCACGTCGTCCAATCGACAGACCGTGCAAAGACCCTCCCAGAACGAGCCCCTCACCTGCCCGCAGAGCGACCCACGGTTGATCGCACGCCTCGAACGCCCGCGCACGTCGCGCAACCGTATATAGCCATGCCCCTCATGCGGCGCTCCCTCCCGCGCTCCCTGTCGACCACAGGTATCAGTTCGGCCGTTATGATTTCGCAAGAAGAGCCTGTCCAGCCCTCGTTTAGGGGCTACGGCACCTTTGAGGCCCAGAGACAACGACGACACTCATGGCACACAAGACCTTGCATGCAAGAGGCGGAGAACTTTCACGTACTGGTATGTTGCCTGGTTTCCGGCCATCATGTCTCGGCTGACACGGTTGATAGCTGCGGAACTTCCTCAACGAACTCAACTGCAGACTGGACTTTCTCGAGAGTTACGGTCACCTCAAGTACGATGCTGGTGTCGAATACGCATGGAATACGCTTGTCAACGTACGCGACTCTTGTTCTAAAATCTCAGACGGTGCACTGGAAGCTGGTCGTCGACAGGCAGCTGTCTTTGTCGAGACGCTCGAAGAACGCTACAAAGACGCTCTCGAGCGCAAAGAAACGCTCGGCGAAAAGGTTCTTGAAGGGATAATCCTTATGGACAACTACTTGACCGATTTTGAGACGCGCGCATATGCGCTCAAAGATGGCACGCTCGGCTCGTACGCACACGAATTCTACGAGGAGGGGCGGAGAAAAATGGATGAGGGTGTCGAATACGCCAAAGGGGTCGTAGACGAAGGTTTTCACAAAGCGCGACGTGCGCGCGAAACCATCGAACTCACAATTGAGCACGGTGTCCAGCGCGCTCTGGCTCGCGCAAAAGAACATGGTTTGATACATTACGACGACCTTCCCGAGCCATGGCGCGTCAACCCACACATCCTCAAAGGCTACCGCTTCAGCGAGGGCAAATGGGCATGTGTGCGCAGTATTGTCGGGATTCACAACGAGTTGATCAACATCTGGACGCATCTCCTCGGCTTCCTCATGGTTCTCGCACTCGCATTCTACTTCTACCCAACAAGTGCAAACTTCAGCAACAGCACCGCCAGCGACATCTTCATTGCCGCCGTCTTCTTCTTCGCCGCATGCAAGTGCCTCGCCTGCAGCACCATCTGGCACACCATGAACTCCATTTCCCACCAAACACTGCTTGAGCGCTTCGCCTGCGTCGATTACACCGGCATCTCCCTCCTCGTTGCCGCAAGCATCATGACCACAGAGTACGCGGCTTTTTACTGCGAACCAGTAAGTCGGTGGAGCTACATGTCTCTCACGGCCTTTCTCGGTCTCGGCGGCGTCATCCTCCCATGGCACCCAACCTTCAATCGCGCAGACATGGCCTGGCTGCGCGTCCTATTCTACGTCAGTCTCGCACTCACGGGGTTCTTGCCGTTTGGTCAACTGGCATATTCCCGTGGTCTCGACTGGGCGCAATATTTCTACGCACCGCTGGCCAAGAGCTTAACTGTATACATGACGGGCGCACTCATGTATGCGAGCAAAGTTCCTGAGCGATGGTGTCCTGGCTGGTTCGATTACGTGGGCTGCAGCCATAATATCTGGCACGTTGCTGTACTGGGCGGAATCATATTCCATTATATGGCCATGCAGACCATGTTTACGAGCGCGTTGACGAGAGCGCAGACGAGTTGCTCGGTATATTAAGAGAGAGGTCGTTGTATATAGCACGGTTGCCCTATATCTAGGGGTATCTTTCGTTTGTTTTGGATTGAGCATTTATGAGCGAGCATGAGCATTTTCTGGCATAAGTGGAACTGGATAAGGGTGTTGTGTAGATGAGATTTTGGGGACCGTATGAGTATTTCAAATGTTCAATGATAATATATTCACATCATCATCATGGGCTTCGTGCGTGGAATATGCAACGTGTGTAGTGTGTCATGGTATATCAATTGGTATCTACAACGCTATGCTCTCAATCTGCCTGACCATAATAAAAAGCATACACAATCTGGTTGGTACACTAACTAGCTTACAACAGCAAAACCACAAAACAGGCTCTAGAGAACTGGAAATAAACAAAATCAGACCTATCCTCAAGTCGTAAAGTCGTAGCAAGGTCGTGTCGTCGTCTTCTAATGTCGTAAAGACGGCCGTGACCTTGTCGTGATGGAAATGGGTAAGCAAAAGACCTCCTGGTGAAAAGGCTTTTGCGACGAGAAATGTCTGCGCGAAAAGAAGTGCTGGAAGACGCCACCCAGACTCGCAGGTATCCCGACAAAAGGGTGGCGATGATGAAGGAGGAAGGAGAAGGACAATCTAGGTTGAATAACAGGAAGAAAAGCAAAGTGTTCGAAAGTCTGACCACGCGGGTAGGAAACCGTGCAACCGAACGCAGGAAAGAAAAGACCAAAGCAGAAAGGAAACACAAAGAAGATAACAAAGTGCAATCAACATCTGCAATGAGTTGTTAAGCACCGAATCTCACAACTTCAATAGCAACAACCTTGCTACAAGCCGATCGAAAAAGTACCCCATATCATCGCCATCTCTCTTCTCCGTAACCTTTCGCGAGAGATAGCCCACACTAGTCGCCTTGCGGATCGCCTCTCGCACATTCTCCACAAACACATCGTCTGGCGATGATGCGCACTGAGACTGCGTCGCCTCGCCCTCCCAGTCTGGTCTGAGGCGCGCATGGCAGCCTGAGAAGCAAGCGCTGTAGAAAGCGAGTAAAGTCTTGACACCTTCTTCGTCGAGATGGTGGTTGTCTTCTGTGTTGGAGGAGCGTGGAGCATCGTAGCTGCTGTGGTATGGTGCTTTGGCAGCATGGTATTGGATTGACTCGATGGTCATGAGGACGGTGATGAGGACGGCGAGGGTGATGGGCCAGTCTTCGCATTCGCGGTTGAGGAGGAGTTGCTCCAGCGAGGATAGGACGTCTTTCATCAGGCTGAGTGCGAGGCCGGGCATGACCTTGCCAAATTGCGAGCGGATGAAGCACGGTGTTGGTGTGAGGTCGCTGGACGTGCCCATCGTGTCTTGAACGAGCTGAGATAGCACCAGGTTATCACTGGGTGGTGGTAGTGTGATGTCGCCACCGATATGAACGAGGACGAGAAGCTTTAGAGCCTGGAGCAATGTCCTCGATTGTGGAGTGCTTGGCAGCGAGCGAAAGTATACATAGACATCGCGGAGGATCCGAAGAGGCGAAGTGTATAGTGGGAAGTGGCGGAAGTGGTTAGTGACGAGAAGCGCAAGATGCCTGTCCAGGGTTTGCATCAAGCTGGACACGGCGAGCTTGGTCAGCACTGCCGGAAGAACAGCGTGATTATAGATGTCGCCTGTACCTGAGTTCGGTGGCCAGGAGTAGATGACGTGTTCGTGGAGATGCGTTTGCATATTCTCGATTTCCAACGCATGGACCGACATGGATAGGGGAGGACCGAAGCCAAAGTATAGTGGGATAGTGTACGTGAATCCAGAGTGTATGTTGAAGTCGTTGGGTGCGAGGAATGACTCCAGTGACCTAGCAGTAGGATGCCAACCGAGACGATCGGACAAGAAAGCACTGGACTGGTCGCTGAGGACACGATCGCGGCAAGGATGGTTGACTAGATCCCCTTTGTAGTGATCCAAGCAGGATTTGCATGGCGTACCCGGGTCACATTTCTCCTTACGTCTCTGGCAATTCGCGCAGGCTCCCACGACGCGCATGAGTGCTGCATGACTTCGCTGTTCAGCCGTGAGGCCCTTCTTACGACCTCGCGGTGTCCTACCTTGCATTCCTTCGGTGCTTGTAGGTGCAAGTCGATTGGTCTGAGAGTTGATGTGGTAGGACACCCATCCGAAGCTATCTGTCGGCGATGGGGTAGACAAGACACGGCGGGATCCATTGCGTGAGTTGCTTCGGGATAGAGCAACGCTACGCTGGCGACGACTTGTAACTGGAGATGCAGAAAGCATGGGAGGTACTCGCTGGCTCCACTGTGATTGTGATATGGCTGAATTGTAGCTTGCTGGGCGGCGATTGGACTGAGGGATCGTGACTGCCCTGCTGCGAACATGCAGCGGGGTCTCTTCAGACCGGGGCCAGGATGGGGAGGTGTTGAGGCTGTGTGAAGTCGGGTAAGGGATCGAGATGGGTGCTGCTTCCGGACTGTATTCGTCGGCCTCTACGATTGGTTCAATATTGATCTGAGGTTGGTCTGTCCACGTGCCGACATTTGCGAAGACTTGTGAAGCTCTGACATCTCGGCCACTAAAAGAGTGGGCTGATCCAGCGATATGTGGGTTGAAGACTGTCTCTGTTGTGGCCTCGAACGAGCTGGCTGAAGGAAGACCATCCTCGATGCGATCCCATCTTGTATCTAAAATAGGCGACTCTTGTGCCGAAACCAAAGGCGACAGCGTTCTATCGCAAGCATCGAAAGATCCAAAGTAATGACCAGTACCCTGGCTTAACAATGGCGAGGTGGCATTGGTATCGAACGATGGGGACGTGCAGTATGCTTGGCCGTATGAAGACGAGTCTCCAATCATCGATGGCGGCGCAGAGAACGTGTATTCGAGGGATAGAGGGCCGTCTGCGACAGATGGGGGCGCTGAGACGAGGTACGGTTGCTCGGAGTTGACGCTCTCCGCCACATGATAGTTCGACGCAAAACTGCTGCCTTGTCCTGTGAAATTGGTGTCGCTGTGGAACATGGGATCGAAAAGTTCCCCGTCCCAAGCCACAAGGCCTTCCCATTCTTCCGTTGGGGACGTGACGTAGACATTTTGTGCCATCTTGACGTCTCGTGGGTCGGCGCGCAAGGCTGAGGAAGAAAAAGTCCCAATGATCTTCAGAAAGAAAAGCGATGTGCCTTCAAGTATTAACCCCTCGCCAGGGGCGTCATAAAAGGACGACTCTAGAGTATTGAGGAGTAAACAAATGCGCAAGAAAGGTGCACTTGGGCAGTAATGGCGACAATGGTGTCCCAGGCTGAAGTGAGGTGAACATATACTTTTCGTGTAGTCTGCGAAATGCGCAGTCCTCCGGGCTGACAGTTCAGTCCTGGGTGCCTCGAATCACAAGTGGACAGGGCAATTGACGAGTAGCCGTTCGAGGACTTATCACGTTGCTGTCTTTCATTAGCCCATTATTGAATTGCTCGTGTCAAATGCCGTAGGCTCATCGTTCTGAGTCGGGCAGCCCTCATGCTACAGGGCGTCCATTGGAGTGGGTGGGCGTTCATCTGACCAAAACGTAGCTGCGGGTCGCAGACCGGTCAGCACATTGGGGCTGAGTGCTATGTGACTAGCGCTGCGTTGCGTCAAAACAGCAAATCACAGTGTGTACTACGGGCAGATGTGCGACGTAGAGCCGATCTGCCGGTTCACAGTGGATACAGTGGATGCGGCATTTGGAGACCCCAGTGCGAGTATGGAAGGCTTCTGGAAGACCCGCCTTGTCGTGGCTGTGACGTGATGCAGCTAGTCTGCACTATTTCCCGACGACCTGTGCGTCTGCGCATTGATCCTGTAATGATCCTGTGGATGCGCTCTGTGGGCAGAATCGTAGTGGTGCTGGCGACAAGTATGAATTAGTCCCAGGCGACGTCACGAGGAGTTCGAGAAGAGGGCAACTGCTGTGCGGAGAAGGAAAGGACCATCCAGGCTCCAACTTCGTTAAGCCTACGATTTCCGAACTCCCACTTGATGTGTAATTCAAACACCAGCAATCTATCAAGGGCAATCCTCGCTGGTAAGCTTTGGAACGCTCAAGGCACTACTCAATCAAGGAATCCGCTTGCGGTCGTGCGCGGATTGCCTCGGCTACTGATGCACCACCTCCTTCCTGACGCCCTTCTCGACGACTAGGAACGCCGCCGACTTCCCGCTCTATGGTCACGAAGTGTCTAATGCACGCCCCAACTCTGGGGTTGAAGAGATGCCGCTTCCCCAGACGTGGCCCTATGCTGCCAAGCAACGATGCAGCCTGACGAAGTGCCTTGAGAGCCGCCCACATCATCGCCAGAAAGTACCTCTTCTGTACATAAGCTGCTGTGCTGTCTCTGCGCTAGAGCGCGTAGGATGGATTCCTGCCTCTGCGTCATAAGCTAGCGAGCTTCACTTTTGCAGTTCGCATGTGCATGCGGCTCTGCGGGTTTAAATAATGCTCGCCATTGTTCGCATTCGGTGACTGCATGATATGACAGCTTTCGGGGCGGCGCTGACCGCACGTCGGACGGTAAGGAAAGGGCCGTGGCGGGAAGAACACCTTGCCCACTAGGGCGTTGGTCGACAACGAAACTTGATCTTTCAGCTCAGCTCTCGCGTATTCGTATAGATTTCCGGTAAAGATCCTACGCAGCCTCACTCAATGGCAGCAGTTGCGGACACGTGGTAACAGCATTGACATAATCATATTCGCATGCCCTACAACGCCGAGGAACAGGAATGGGATCCAGCCCAAGGAGTATTAGGGAATCGGTCTGGCCAAAAGATACCAAACGCGGGACAACATGTATGTGTGCGACGCAGTGTCGACACGAAACCAAAAGCGTTCACCCACAAATCCAGAGAAACAAGCAAGCGCTACATGATAAGGTCAGGAATGCAGGGTATGATGAAAGAAGAAGAAGTCCAACATGTACACGAACAACAAAGCCACCCGATATAAATTGACATGATGTCGGGTATCAACCAGAAGAAATAAAGGTCCAGAGAAGAAGGGTATCATCAAACCAATAACCAACGGGACTCCATTCAGGTAACACCCAACGGAACCCGCACCTCCTCGCGCTCATTCGTGTCGGTCGATTCCTGGCTCGGCGACGGGTCGCTGCAGCTCCATGCTCGAATCCTGATGAGGATATCGAGATCCCCGTCTAGTCACGAGGTCTCCGGCGGAGCGAAGAATAGGACAACCTCACCCCGGTCGTTCTTCTTGAGACGCATGTTCTTCCAGAGCTCTTTCTCTTCCTCGCCCTTGGTGGGCGCTCGGTCCCGATGCTCATGACGTTCTCGGTGATATCTCTTGAGGGCTTTGTTCACACTCATTCCACGCTCAGACTCCGGGCCCTTGGTGATAAAGGACATGAAAAGATCAGCGCGAGGATCGATTCCAGTAGTGGCGGTCGCAAGATCGCCATTTGGACGAACGATGAGCTGACCGTTCCCATCTGGAGATGGGGATCGGGAGTCAGAGGGATTGTACTCGATGGCTTTCATGGTCTTACGTTCTCGTGGGGGAGGCGAAACGGAGGATGAGTACTGGCGACGGCGAATCCTGCGGATCTCCGTGTTCGAATCTTCACGACGCTTCTTGGGCCGCACCTTGACGAGTGCTGTGCTGGCCTGGCGTTCCTTGCGGTCGCGCTCACGGCCTCGCTCTTTGGCCTTTTTGTCCTTCTTTTCTTTCTCCTCGCGCTCCCTTTGTTCCTTGATATCGGCCTTGCGTTGCTTTACCTGCTGCGCCTCGTAGTCGCGTTGCGCACGCAGAAGAGCCTTCGAGTTTCCTTGCTTCGCCCGCTTCATTGGGCTTAGCGGCGAGTTCGCGTATTCTCCAGAGTCTTCAGGCGACGGTGGGAACTCTGGTCGCGCGAGAAGTCGATTCAGGCCGCCAGTGAGGCCTGAGTGAAGCATGGGCGGAGCATCTGCCATCATGACATCTCTCTGCTCCTGAGCACGCACGAGAGACATGTCGAGTTCGGCGGGCGAATTGCGCTTGCGCTTGCGATCAGTCTTTTTGGATGTAGTCTCGACATCGGTGTCGCGAGACTTGGTCCTTGAATGCTTTGGTTTCGGCGCGGGCGTTGTGTAGGAGTCGTATCGCTCGCTCGTAGGCCGCACAGGCTCGTTACCATATGAAAAGCCCGTTTGCGCAAATGTCTCGTCGTCGTCGGCAAGCTGAAATTTCATGACATCGGAAATGGCGGGCGTGTATTGCTCTTCGTATACAGGCTCTGATTCGTACGCGGGAGGTTGACTGTCTTCAATCATGCGCGACTCATCGATAGGCTCGTGGGTTCTTGGCACATGAGGCGTCTCAGTTCCGTCAAGGAAGTCAAACACGTTGTAGTCCTCGATCGCGGCTTGCTCATGATAACCTAGAGAATGTGCGGCGGGTGGAGGGGTGGGCGCACGAGGAGGTGCGTCAACAAGCGCGACGGCGTTGTCTGCTTCGTTCGCATCTTCGACGTATGCATTGTGAGGGGTAAGGGCCTGCGATTGATCCTGCTGCGCGCTGTCTTTCTTTTGATGTTGACCTTTAGGCTTCTTCTCCTTGTAGAGTTTGCCTTGGTACTTCTGGTCCTCGGTGATGCAGGATGTGTGCGACTTGTAACTGGTACCCGGAAAACTTTGTCATGTTAGTGCTTTGTTTACGTTGGAGTGCGCACCAGGATACTGACTGTGTCATGCAGTCAAGACACGTGAAAGATGCTCCATAGCACTGGTTCTGGTGTCCTTGCAATTTCTTCTTCGTCAAGACATCGCCGCATCCCTCCTGAGGTCATAGTCAGCTCTACTGCATCTCCAGGGAGGGAGGGGCCAATGGCGGTGCGCTCGCCAAAACATAGCGTCAACAGATGCACTTACGCATGAAAATGATACCATATTGCTATTGAAAGTGCAGTAGGTTTACTCGAGAATAGCGGTGTGTTCGATGAGCTGGCATGCGACGAAGAGGGGCATGAGGGTTGTTACTATAGCAGATGCGCGTCTTGCCCAGGTGCACTGAAGTTTCACACTTGGAATCCGACACGACTAGGCAAGGATGCCCTGTGGGGTCGTTCAAGCACCAATCAGGCTAGAGGTCTAGCCAAATTTAGGTCAAGGTTCGGTCAGAAGCAGGGGGTTATCACGCTGCAGTGGTTGGCACGCCGCACGAAGCCACGCGCCCGGCGATCACCAGGGAAACTTGTACACAGTAGTTCGCGCGTCGTCCGTCACGACCGCACCGAAGGATGAAGCGAGGGAAATAGTGCTGCTCAGAATCCACGATAAACAAAAATGCATTCGAACAGGTATTTAATCGGTGACAATGCGCTCGTTTATAGATAAGAGGTGATAAAGCCGCGCAAGTTTGAGACACGTCTGGTATCGCTGGCAGGCGACCAGGCCTGTTCCTGGACAACTTAACGCGCTAAAAAACTGACCAACGAGGACGCAACATCTCAGCCCTCCACGGCGCTGGTAGCCCACCATCATGGTGTGCTCTTTACAACCCCGGACGATCATGGATGCTTTCACGTCAGCCGGGGCAGATTGTGGCGGAAAAGCTAATGGCCTATCAGCTCAGATGATGCCCAAGTCGCGTGTGCCTCGTCAGCTGCGACTTAAGCCAAGGTCCCTATACTTCCGTTATGAATGCTGATGAGGCACGGCTTCCTGCGCTCCAGATAGACGATGTCTCGGATGACATGTTGAAGTTTGGCAAGATTCCACTGCGCCATGCAAACACGCCGCAGCACTTGCAGATTCTCTGGCATGCAAGTCCCCGGCGTTCGCGTAAGTTGGGCGCGTACCAAGTGCGCCTCACATGCACCTCTGCAAGGCGGGATGTTCGTTCCTGCTGATCCGCTTCTCTTTCCGCGCGCCTTTCAGCGTCATTGGATGTCCAGCGAAATACAAACACTTTTTCGGGCTTCGCACAACTGGGTATTTGATTCCGCGCGTACTCGAGCGGCATCAGGGCCATTACGCAGGCTTTCTGTGCCCGATTGAGAAAGCCCTCTTCTTCCTCGCGACAGCTTCGACCTTCACGCGCCACTTAAGGCACTGGGTTTGTATGCTGGGATGCCTTCATTCCCCAGCACTCTTCTCTGATTCTGCGGGATCGTCTCCACATCCGCAATCGTAGGCGTCTCCCAATCCTGCACAGTCCCATTCAGGCTTGTGAAGCCGCTTGTTCACCACGTTGTGGACGAAGCATCCCCATCCCGACGCAGCTGTTCGCGATGAAACCTGCGGTGGGTATTTGGCAAGAACCTTTCCAAAATGCTCAGCACATTCTCCGCTGCGAAGATGGTTAGCTTGCGCATGACCTCAGCTGCGGCGTCGCATGGCGCAAACGTACCAAGGGTACAGGCGCTGAAACAAGTATACGTATGACCGGAGCGCTTCCTTCTCATCGTCCGTGGGCTTCTCGGGGAAGCGGGCGAAGGTTGTATGGAGCACTTTCCATGCGGCGCGACCTAGCTCTGCTCTATATTCAGCGTGTCAGTCAGGTTCTGCATGTCGAGGAGCGCGCGTCTAGAACCAAAGGGCACGTACTTTGCGGTCGCATTGCCAAGTTTGGGCGCAATCGCATGGCCAGTGAGGACCGCACCACTTGTAGCTCCATCGGTGCGACTTTGCTGCCCGAATTGTGGTGTGCGCGAGGACAGGTGGCTCAAGGGTGCCTGGTAGAAAAGTAAGGTGCATATGGCGAAGACCAGCAGCGCCAGGACGATAAAGCGCCCTTTGAAGTCCGTCGTCCGCAGCATTGAACGAGTGTCGTGGGCCACTGTAGCAAAAAGGAGCGTGTCGAAGAAATGTCGCGACTTCCAAGCCTCTGCCGATGCTGCCTCAAGTGCTCAGAGCGTGGTCACGTGAGATCTTGTCGCGTGACATCATGGTTGCGCTTAGCATCTGAGGCACGCATAGCAATTTTGATGGCAAGTTACTCGAAGTACAGTCTCACCGTCAGCTAGCAGGAGGTCATCAATAAGCCGCATTATCAGGCGCTGACAACAGCTTCTTTTAGTATATTCTGGCGGATATTCATGGATAAAAGCGGATAGCTTCTGCTTTCTTACATTCCGATATCGCAGCAGCGGTGGAGAGCTGACTGTCTAGCTGTGGTTGCCGAAAGTCAAGCGGTGTTGAGCTGAAAGTTTAGCGTGTGGAGGTGTCACTTCAAAAGCGTCAACGCTGCCAGCAAGTAGAAGCTCCTCAGCTCTAAGACAACTTCCGTACTTCCTCCTACACAAAGCAGCAATGGCAGACTTTCCTCCACCGCCCGTCGATACGATCGGTATGTCAACTGGATGCTTTTTTTCCCAAACAAATAAATGGCCAATGAATACTGTCCTAACGTGGATGTAGACTGGGCAAATATGGGTTTCAAAATTCGAGAAGGTGAGAGCGCCACCGCCCCTCTCTTGCAGATTTGAAGTTCTGTCTTCAAGATTACCTGGCATTTGCAAATGATCTGCAACATGAAGAGACTGGGCCACAATCGGTCAAATTGAGCAAGGTCCTAATAATCAAATAGTCAATGGCCATGTCGAATCACACTATTCGGTGCAGACCGGAGAATGGACACCGCCAGTATTCGTTGAGGATCCGTATTTGCGCATTCACGGCATGGCTCCAGGCTTAAACTACGGCATGCAGTGCTACGAAGGCATGAAGGCTTTCCGTGCCCCAGACAACACGATCAACATTTTCAGGCCGAACAAGAACGCCGAGCGCATGCAGCACTCCGCCTCCTTCATTTCGATCCCCGAAGTACCCACCGAGCATTTTCTCGCAAGCTGCAGCTTGGCCGTAGGAATGAACGCCGCGTATGTGCCACCCCATGAAACCGGCGGTGCTATGTATATTCGGCCTCTCTTGTTCGGCAGCTCGGCGCAACTGGGCCTCAACCCGCCTCAGGAGTACACATTTGTGGTCTATTGCATCCCGACCGGCGTCTATCACGGAACTAATCCTGTTGATGCCATTATCCTCGAGGATTTTGACCGTGCCGCTCCGGAAGGCACCGGATCCGCTAAGGTTGGCGGTAATTACGCCCCAGTTCTACGACACAGCGAGAAGGCATACAAAGCCGGCTACGGCATAACTCTGCACTTGGACAGCAAAACTCGAAGCATGGTAGATGAGTTCTCTACGTCTGCTTTCATTGGTGTTAAAAAAGACGGCGACAAGGTCAAACTCGTTGCTTCCAAGAGCAAGAATATCATTCAGAGCGTGACCGGGGATAGTGTGCTTAGGATTGCTGAGTCATTTGGCTGGGAGACTGAGGCGAGAGAAGTAGAACACCCGAACCCGGGGCTAAACCACCTTTTGCTGATGGATTGCAGATCGCATATGACGAGATCAAGGATTTCGATGAGGTCCTTGCAGCCGGTACTGCAGCGGCGTTGGTACCCATCAAATCAATTGTCATGGAGTCGAAGGGAGATACTTTCACATACGCTGCGGCACAGAAAGAGGTACCGCCAACATGCGCCAAGCTGCTCTCAACTTTGAAAGGTCTTCAGCAAGGTAAGATTGAGGATAAGCAGGGCTGGCTGTTCAGGGTCGAGAAGCCAGCGCAGTTTGGCAAGACCGAGTCGAATGGCAGTGCTCATACCGTTGGGCAACTACCATGAATGTCGGCCAATAGCGGATAATACAAAAGTCCTAAAGCATCGGTAGTTCGGCGTCACGGTCCAGAGGCCAAGGATTAAAGGTTGAAGGCCGGGGAGTTGTCGCTCTTTGCACTGCATCAGAGCTAGACATGCGCTTGAAATCAATACGAATCCAAAGTGTTCATTACTCTCTTTGACCACTGAGTCACTGGACAAAGCATATGTCCATGAAGGAGATGTTTCAAACGCGCTTAAGACCTCCCAAAGCGGCGGAAGTACTTGATTCACATGCATTTGGCATAAAGAAAAGCATTGTCCTGTTTTTATCACCATATGTGTGTCTTTCGCATGGTAAATTACTATTTGTGACGAGGTCCTTGTCTAGGCAAGAGGACAAGTCCGCGGTACGTACACTCAACTGCCACCAGTATCTGATAGTCCTGTACTGTCAAGGGGCAGTCTGAAGTCCGGGCGGCCAATTCCTCTTCAGTCCCGGAGGTTCGCGACACCATGGTTTCCTCGTGCATTAGCCAATGAGGTAAAGCGCCGACGTCATCCGAACCCTGCGCCCCGCGACAGCGCGCGGCATCCCTGCACGATTATACGCGTGCAAATCTACCTCCCTCGCAGGCAGCCTTTTGAGTCTGACCTGCATACCCGATTCGAAAGCCTCAATACCCTGCTCCTGCTCGATTCAGCCTTGCCATTCAGTCGCACACCACCTCCTCCGACCAGCCTCGCCGCGCAAGGCTAATCGACGCCCTTCCTCAAGTAACGCACATAACCGAGGAAGAGATCTGAGAACACGAGCCGCGGCATGGGTCTTTCAAGGCTCGTGAATGGGGCGAGGAAACACCTAGGCGACAACCTCAAATCCGACGATGCCTATCTCTCGTGTGAGTTCAGCCATCCTGCGATGGTGGGGCCGCATACTGACCGACACCAGATCACGATGTGAGGGGTAAGTTCCCAGATTATCCACATTTGACCGAGGAATTGGCAACTCATAGGACGCAGTACTCAGAGAAGATGTCGCCAGCATCAAGGACGACTGGCTCACAGACAATGTACTTACGCTCTGAACATTTCCTGCCCTCCGCCTGACTGACACGCTTTCCAGGCAATCGCATTCTGGCAAGAGTACGCCCTCTGTAATCTACCCATCAAACCGATCTAAGAGTATGGCAGATACCTCGAGCGCGAAGAGCTTCCTTCCTTCCCTAAAGCCTCCATTGTCCTCCTCCGACCTAGCATGTCCTTCATGCTCATGAACACAGCGAATCCACTCACGCTCAAAGAAGTCCTTCCAAACTTCGACGGAATCACACATGTCTTCCTCCCAATAAATGACAATGTAGACGTTACACAGGCAGAAGGCGGGTCACATTGGTCGCTTCTGCTTGTAAGCATAATTGATGGCGTATCATTCCACTACGACTCCATGAGCAACGCGAACGACCGGGAAGCACGGTCCACAACAATCAAGTTGGAGCAGTTACTGGGCAAGAGGTTGAGATATATGGCCATGACCGATTCGCCACAGCAGGAGAATGGAAGCGATTGTGGTGTCTTCGTGTGTGTGCTCATGAAGCATTTACTGCTAAAGAGACTGTTGAGGGCCGACGCGAGTAGGAAGATTAGCATGAGTATGGCGGATATGCACATTCATGCCAAGGATGGACGGAAGACTATGATCAGGGTCATCGAAGAGAGGAAGAAGGAGGGTGAGAGGCGGAGATCGTAAGTCTACCATTCAAGTACAAGCTGCATTTGGCGGAATTAACCTGGCTTTAGACGCAGTCATTCCCCGTACCGACCACATTCGGCGCACTCGAAAAGTCCACCGCGCATCGGTGAAGAGAATGAAGCTCTCAAGACGACCTGAATGGTCTGTACAGGCGTTCTAGAGCCGTAGTCTCTTCGCTTATCTATGGGATTCCCCCTCGTCATGACTCAGAAACCCTCAACATGTCTGGCATCCACGCGCAACACCTGGATGCCGGGAAATGCGCTAGTATACCCTCCCGCGGGCGGATCTGCCTTCGAGTGGGGCGAATGTTTCCTTTCGCAGCGTACTTTTGCTTCATACCCTACAATCCGCATCGTTTCCACGAACATTATTATTTCATGTCGATATGACTTTACGTAGATACGAAATAAACAGCACAGCGGGGAGTACAGGGATTTTCAATTGAATTACGATTAAGGAAAGAAGACGAGTGTTGAACTGCAGTTTGACACAAGATACGTGTTGAATGAAGGGTGTGAGTGAAAAGGCACTAAAAATAGCAAAGAGAGGTTCAAAGCCGACTTGATTCCCACGAGGAGTCGAACTTCTAATCCTTTGGTTGTCACCACGCCATGAGCAGGATCAAACCGGTTGGGTGCATTTGAACTGTCGACCACGAGTCTCGAGCTCACACCATCTTTTCATACCCATTAGGTACTACATCCACATCTTTATTCCATTATATACACCTTCCAATCCCTTCTGTAATAATATCAACCCGTGAATACTTCCTTCGCGAAGCGAACGCACTCACTAGTCCCAGGGTATACGCATTTCATACCAAATATTCCCCGTTTGCTATCCATTTCCAGTAGCAAGGAAAGTGAATACACGCAAAGCCAAAATGGCAAAAAGGTTCCAAGCCCGACTGAGTCCCGAGTGAGGGGTCGAACTTGTAATCCTTCCGTCGTTTCCAGGGAATGGCCGGAGCGGACGGGGGTGGGGTGCAGGTGAGTTTTTGACGAATGAGCCGCGAACTCGCACCATCTTGTACACCGAATGAGGTTGTGGGTCTGTGGATTTGCTCTTAGATATACGTATGCATGAGTATGTTATAGGTGGAGAAGAGGACCATGAGAAGCGTTTGGAAGGGTATGTTGAGTTTGAGTTGGTAGGTTGCTTTCATTCTGAAAAGATTTGGGGCGAAGGACGCAATGATCGGGTCTTGTGTATGGTTCTCAATGTGCGTTCATCTTAACATTTACACGGGGGTCTAAGGTCCCAGTAGCAAAACCATATCACTTTTGATGTGCTGTCCGCATATCGAGATGTCCTTCAGACTATTTCCACCTTTCACTCTTTAAGTGATGCGCTATCCTGTCCAACGCCGATAATGCAATACATTTACAAAAACCACATTCGCTGACCCGCTCAATCATGCCCCGCAGCAACTTTGTGCTGCGCCTCAACGTCCTCTTTCTTCTCCTGCACGATCAGATTCCCCTTCTCATCCCTCGGGATTCTCTTCCATCCCGTCTTGAAGCGCTTCTTACTCGGGTCAAAGCGCGGGAACGGATGTGCTTCTGTGTTGATTACGATTTGATCGAGGGGAAGGAGATCGTTGGGGCCAAAAAGGAGGTAGAAGTACTTCAGTGTTTCGGCCTGTGAGAAGAATGTTAGCGTAAAGACTTGAACGACCACAGATGTGGCCTTGGAAAGATAGAAGTGTACATACCAGCCAGAAACTCTCCATGTTATCCCTCTTCGGCGGCGGGACTTCCATTACATCGCCGATGCTTGTGAATCCGCCTCCATTCTCGACAATCGTGTGCTTGACGAATGCTTCAAACATCTCCCAGCCCCATTCGCGGTAGACGTCATCGCCGGTAATGCGCCACATGTAGAACAGACTCTCGACTGTTTCTGGGCGCTGCAGATTGTGCGCATCAGCGGGCTTGATGTTAAAGTCTGCTTTCCAGTCCTCGACAGCGGGGTCGAGATCGGTTTTGGAGGCCAGGATCTCAGTGCGGTACATCTTTGGCGGGTCGTCGAGCTCAAAGTGTGCGATTTCGGGCGCAAGGCCAGTTTTCGTGGCGCGGTACATGCCCATGCAAGTTTTCGTGAGTTCGCGCGCGAGCGTCATGTCTTCCTCCTGTTTCTTACCCCAGGTTGGCAGTTTCTTTGCTTGGGATATAGGTAGGCCGCCAGTTGCTGCGAGCGCGATGGTGCCCGGGTAGAAGCAAACGAGGTGGTCCATCTTGGGATGCAAGTGACCTTCAACGCCTCCGGGACGTTCGGCAAGGACGGTCAGGTGGCTGTTCTTGGTGTAGGTGAGGAGGTGCTTCTTGACGCCAGCAAGAGATTCGTCCCACATGTCACGGTAGATGGGCTCGCCGGTCTGGAGGTGCTGCTTAATGAGGTATTCATAGTAGCTGTCGCCTCTGCTGCCGAGACGAATCTCAGTGCCGCGGAAGGTGCCGCGATCAGCGTAAATGAAGATGGGAAGAAGCCCGTCTTTGGCCCCATTGTTGTCGACGACCTCCATTACTTTTTCAGCCTTCTCCCAATAGTGACCTTCGCCGGTAAGGTAGGCCAGATACTTCATTTCGAGCTGCAGGGTCGTTGCTTCGGCGGTAGACGATGCACCACCATCAGCATGCGAAGCTTCACCCTTGCCATCCTTGAGAATCACACTGGCCCATGGAACACCAGAAGGAGACTCGTATGCGCCCATCAATCGGTCTGCGAGGTCGTCTGCTTTCTCCAGGAAAAGATCCTCATCTTTCTGGTTCTCTGGCTTCATGCCCGGTAGTAGCTCTTGCAGGTAATGCGCTGAGAGAAGACCACCCAGCATGCGAATCGTGGTCTCAAATGTGTTCACATCTTGGTTCTTGTTGTAGTCCAGGGTCGTAGATACCCACTCCCTCGCATGCTTGAGCTCCTGGGTAAGGTTCATGAGCATCAGGGTGTCCAGTGCGTCCACGATGATCCAGCCCATGCCGTTCGGCTGTGCCATGTAGCGTCCATTGCGGGAAACGGGATGATACTCGTCGTATCCCCACCCGTGCTTCTCGTATGCTTTCCAACTCAGCAAGAACGCACTCTTGACGTCTTCTCTCCGCTTTTCCCAATCAACTTTCTCCTTCTTTCCACTTGACCCACTCAATGCACCGCTCCAACTCTTGTCCTCCGTCTTGGTTTTTTCTGATGTCGCGTCTAGGTCTGCGGGTGTGCTCGACCATCCAAACCAGTATAACAGCGCCAGGACCGCCAGTGCTATCAAACCAATGCCCCGCCTGCTTCTCAGGAAGCCTTTGCGACTCTTCACGCCATATCCGTAGCTCTTACCCGTTGGCTTGTCCTTGTACATGGGCAGTCCCTTCTCGTTCCCCGTGACCTTATTCCACACATTATCCTCGAACCGACGCTGGGCGTTGTCGAAGTTGGGCACGTTGCGCGGGACGGCGAAGGACATGTCGCTGTCCTTGATGGCCTGGGCAGTGGCCTCGACTGCCTGTTTCGTAGAGGCGAGGGCTTGCGACGACTGCTGCGCAGTCTTTTGGGCGGCTGATTGGAGCAGTGAGAAGGCAGATGGTGCTAGTGATGCTTTGCCGCGGAGGTTGAACGGGTCGCGTGTCGAATTCATCGACGCGCTGAAGTGTGTTGCTCAACGACCACTGATCGCCCCTTCACCCCTGATTTCTAGTAGACAGCAGACTGCATCTTGTGAGATGCTGAATCATTTCCAAGCAGCTGCGGCACGGTTCGCGACTCGCCAGGTGTTCACTCTCCCTCAGCGTTGGATCGACAGGGATCCAGCTTTACGCGAACTTTGGCCATGCTGCGGAGCGAGACGGGAATGCTCCACTCTTTCCACTTCACAGCCCCACGCAAGATCAGCACTTCCGCTGCCAGCACTGAGCACGACGCGTAGTCACACCACAGCCTCCTTACACAAATATCCGAGGTCTCACCGTCTGATCAGTCGGCGAGATGACCAGATATAACATGAGCAGGTGCCCGGCACGGCATGTGGTTCATGTAGGCCTAAAGTTCGCATGATCACCGTCGCCCACCCTTGCAACATCGTTTTTGAAGCTCACCATTACGGTGTTCTGTCGTCACTATTAATCGAAACAGTCGCGATGGCATTCTGCAACATCGACACGGATGAAGTGCGTTTCTTATTCTTTGCCTTGTTTTCTTGCTTGCCCGTCTACCATTGCTGCTATCCAAACCGAGCCGCATCGATACACGAGAAGACGAAAGCTGCAGCGACCATTTCCAGTTCGAGCTCGCAAGAACCGCTGAGGGATATACGACGACACGAATCCGTCTACATCCAGCCACCTCCAAAGCTAGCAAGGCAATCATGAAGCATCTTTCCATCAAGCCGTCGACATCCGGGCCACCGACCAAGCAGCACACCTCAGTCCCCGAGTCCCTCCCAGCGGCAAAAGAAACAAAAGTCCACCCTTCCAACGCCCCAAATGATTCGACAAATGCTTCTCTCTTCTTCGTTGGTACCGCAACGACCATCATAGAATGGGCCGGTCTGCGCATCCTCACGGATCCCAACTTCCTCCATGCCGGCGACCACGTCCATCTCGGCCCTGGCGTAAGCGCAACACGCCAGACCAACCCGGCACTCGATCTTGAAGAACTCCCGCGCATCGACGTCATCTTCCTAAGCCACTACCACGAAGACCATTTCGACCGTGAAGTCGAGGACAAGCTCACGCGCAACATCCCCATCATCACGACTCCACACGCACATCAATGCCTGACGAGCAAAGGCGATGAAAGCTTCACCAACGTCCATGCGCTCGACTTCTGGGAGACATTAGTCCTCGACATCGAAGGCGAGGGAACGCAGGAAAAGCAGCCCAGTATCAAAATCACCGGCGTCCCAGGCAAACACGTCCCGCCCGGCCCGCTCAACGTCGTAAACGACTTCCTCGGCGCCGTCCCACCTACAAACGGGTGGATGGTCGAACTCGGATACTCAGACCAAACCTCTCCGTCCGCCGAGTCCTTTGACAACGGCTACAGAATCTACATCTCGGGCGACACGCTCATGGTCGACGAGCTCAAGGAAATCCCCGAGCGGTACAAAGACCAGAATATCGATTTGATGCTGATTCATCTCGGTGGGACGACGATTCCGGGGCCCAAGATGCCGTTGTTGATGGTTACGATGGATGCGAAGCAGGGGGTGCAGTTGATGCAGTTGATTAATCCGGATTTGACGATTCCTATACACTACGATGATTATGATGTGTTTTTGAGTCCGCTGGAGGACTTCAAAAAGGCGGTGCATGAAGCGGGGTTGGATGGTAAGGTGGTGTATTTGGATCGTAAGGACGAGTTCAAATTCAATGTCAAGGAGCCGAAGAAGCTGCTGGCATTGTAAGCGGTTAGCATAGTAATGCAAACAATAAACATCATGTCGAGACTAGGGCGACGGTGTATGAAGTTTATGATCTTTTTCATTTCGAGAAGAAGCCTCTTTTACGAGGTTCAGTATGCCATTGAAGAAAGGTTATCCGTTGTGACGCCCGTCCGCTCGTGCCATGCCGTGGTTCGTTGTCGTGGCTTCGTCCACGCGCTCAACTCCCGTGTCCCATCACTTCCGCTGCTCCCTTTATGCGGTGCGCTTGCCCTTGGGGTTCTTCTTACCGACGTCAGAGATGGTGAGACCTGGATTCGCCATGTTAGCCAAATGCTCATTTTTGTCTTTCGTGACGCGATGGGAAGATGTGTGCGGGCGAGTGGGAGTTCGTAAACAGGATTGCGTACCCGGAGGCAGACTCTGCTTAAGCTTCTCGGCCTTGTCGGTGTCCTTGAGAACGAGAGTGTAGACGTTCTTCGAGCATCGGACCTTGAACTTGATGTTGTTGACCTTCTTGTTCTTCTTTATGCGGGCGGCTGGGAAATTGTCAGTATGTCTCTCTCAAATCATCATGCCCTCCTCTCTTCCGTCCGTATCCCAATGCGCAATTTCCCTCCCCTCGGCGCCTCATCCGCGCCGTCGCAATCCTCTTCTTCCTCGCCGTCCCTATTCGAGAATATGGTGCACGTACACTTAGCATCCTTGCGCCTGCAGATCTCGATGAACTGCTTGATATCGGAGACTTCGGAAGGCATCTTGGGCGAATTGACGAGTCGTTCGGGAAAATGTGCGGTCGTGAATCGAGAACTTTCAAACCAAGCGCACCAATTTGGTGGTTGTGGAGGGCTCGCTACGCACGGGCTGCATGGGGGCGGTGTGCACTAAGGTCGAATGTGGAATGGTGGTGTGACGACGTGTGTGGCGCGATTGGGCATGAGGAGATGTGGACGCAACTTCAAAAGTGTTGCCTACGACCTTAAATATTCTTCATACATTACCTAAATTCAAAAGAAAAGACAAAGCGATCTCTATAAATCAGCACAATCATCGACCCGGTGCCAATTGTCAACACTCAACTCTCAGCATGCCGACGCCACTCGATCGTGCTACTAACCAACGTGTAAGTGATCTGTGGATACCTTGGGACTATATAGTCATCGTAGGTATGCCAGTGGCGTGCTATGCCAAGCGCTGATACTTGTCAGGCTCCCTTCTTTGCCTTCGCGGCTCTCGTTACTGGTGTTGCCGCATGGAGCATCTGGGGCCAAGATCTTTTCCCAAGTCGCGATCCTAGTGGCGGTATGTATTTATGGGTGTTCAATCGACCCTGGCGATATTGACTGCTATATCCAGATCCTGATACTTGGACTCACGAGCAATGCGTCACATGGCTGAACAACGTAAGTAATTTCGCTGCTTTCTTTGGCCGCCCACGTTCAAGTTGCACAGTCTTGTTCGCTCGCATAACCTCGTGGCATTGATTTGGCTTCTAAGACATATATTCTGACCAAGTGCACAGCGAAATCTTCATCCGTCACCCCTGGCGACAACTGCGGAGCTTCTGGAACGAATCAAGGCCAACATGAGGGTTGCACGTGAACGAACGCCAGGTCAATAAATCTGACCCTGCTGGGTCCGAAGTAGTGGCTTGAGCGATCATCACATACCCTAGCGTCTCATTCAATTCATTCTGTCTCAACATATCAATTCGTCTTTAAGAGGTTGTCATCAAATCACGAACACTCCTATACTGCTTTTGGCCCGAGTATGAGAAAATCAGGACATTGCAATTCTATCTTGGATGAGAAAGTAGAGTGGTTGCATTCAGATCTCGATAGTTTTACCCAGAAAGTCCATCAGGTACTTTTACTCTCATATCATACTTTGAACCACATGCGTTCGATGTTCGCAACCTTATCCTCTCAGTACTTCGTGGTTAGTCCGGCTGAGCAATCGCAAGACCTTTCGAAGACCCAAAAGTTTGCCGTAGTACTCCAGCCCCCATTTTCCCAAACTCATGACTCCTGACTCCTGACTCCTGCCCGACTTTCGTTGGAACCTCGTCACCAGGGCCGCGCAAATCGCTCCTCAAGCGCCATCATCCACCGTCTCATACTCCTTCAGCATCTCCACACTCGCCTTGAGGTGCTCCTCATCCTCCTTTGCAGCCTCTTCCTCCTCCATCAGCTCTCTGTTCAGACGCTCAAGCTCCTCAGCCATGCGCTGCTTGTACGGCGCCATCTTTTTATCGAGTTCATCCTGCTTTTTGGCCGTCTCAAGTCGCTTCTGACGCAGCTCTTCGAGCCTCTTGCGCTGCTCGGCCACCTTGCGCTCGATCGACATGGGCCGCGGGCTGGGTGAGCCTGGAGGTATACGCGACACTGAAGTCAAGTTTTTCGGGGTAGAGGGCGCGATTGTGACCTTCGTACGCTTGATCTCTGGCGTGGTGCCGTTTGCGACCTCTGCAGTGCGTTTTGTCGGTGTTACAGGCGCCGACGGCGCAACAGGCTTCTTCTTGGCCGTCGGAGTAGTGGTGGTGATAGGAACAGGTTTGCTGACTGGCTTTCTCGGAGGGGATATGACGACTTGGGGGGACTTTTTCGCGGGCTCCTTGGCTGGAGCGGATGGCTGGGTACAAGTAGTTTTCGTGCTACTAATGGCAGTTGAGAGCTGGCTGGAGGCTTTCGCGGCACTATCGCCGATAGATCCATTGACCTTGTCTTTGGGCAGAGCACCAGAGATTGTCGGATTGACTGTAGCAGGCTCCTTCTCGACGACCTTCTCTTGGAGTTTATCGAGTGACGTGTCAGGTGTTTTCACCTCTATCGAGTTCTTCTTGGAATCCGGTAGAATGGTGCTGGCCTTGTCTTTCTGAGACGTATTCTCCTGGTTGCCGTTGCGGTTGATGGTCTTCTTCACAATGTTGTCGGTGGCGCCGTTGGCGGCTGTCTGGTCGTCTGTGCTGGCAAGTACATCTGTGGTAAACGACAATGGTGATTCCTTAGCGAAGACGCGAGCTCGGAGAACCTCTGTGACGGACTCCGGATTGTTCGGAGTCGATGCGATCTCAGAGGCTAGGACCGGTCCGGTCTCGATGACAGAGGTCATCTTGGGTTTAGGAGTGACAGCTGTCGTAGGCTTCGGTGGTGGTTTCTTGGAGGATATAGGAGACTAGGTACTTGGTTAGCGATGTAAAATGGTCGTACATATTATACTCAAGAGTTTGAGGTGACGTCAAGTCCCTGTTTGCAATGCAGGTAAAGGCAAGTAAAGCATTCTCTCACCTTGAGTAGCGCGTCCTTCTCAGAGCCTTTGACCGGCGTCAAGGGTAAGTCAGGGGTCATAGGGGTAGATGCCCGTGTCGAGGTCTCATCATCATCTTTGTGGGGAGCCGGGCCCATGGGGAGTGGCGGAAGAGGGTCAAGGATCAGCGTCTGTGGTGCGGTTTTATCTTTGCCCTTGCTGAATGGATCGTACGTTTGGATCATTTTACGATCTGTCAGTGCCTCTGCCGACAATGTTAGCGTTGGTCTCAGAGAACTCTCAAGCACATACCCTGACTGCGGTAGTGAAAACGGAAGATTGCCCATGGTTCCGTTCCTGGACGTCGCTCTGCCATCCTGCGCTTCTCTCGGTTCACACGAGCTTTGTCTAGAGTAGCGGAATTGTTGTCGAACTCCATTTGGAGAGTAGGAGGTACCAACTTGTAAGTCACCTTACGCGGCTCTTCATCGTCCTCCGAGTTGCTCCCCGTGTCGTGGAAGGTCTTGATGCCTTCGAGCTCGTATGTCACACCCAGTTTTCGAGTAATGTGTAGTCGTAATTCCAGCGTTCCAACAGTCTCCATGCTCTCTCCCTGAGTTGCTGCTATATCATCCGCAGGAGCAACAAGCATTTCGGTGTCAACGGACTCGCCTTTGGTCTTCGACAAGAAGGTCTCCACGTCCAGTTTCTTGTTCTCCTGGTGATGCACGCTCTTCGCAGCATACACACTAGACTTACGATACACACCATCTACAACAGCGTCGTAGGCAATCTTCAAGGTCTGACGACTGATGTCAGCAATTATAATGTGGTAGAAAACGTTTCTTACGGTGCCCGTGAACTTGCCGCCGATTCTGACTTTATGGCCTTCCACGACTGGAACATAGCAGCAGACGGCTTTGTCCTTGGAATCGATGTACTCTCCGTATTCGGCGAGGGGCTCGACCTTGCCTTCAACGTAGATGTGCACCTCGGCGCGGCGATCGGTCTCCTTCTCAAGCACCTTCATAGCTGAGTCTGGCAACTGGTGTGAGGCTAGTGGCGCACAACGATGTCAAAGAAGCTAGCGAGCCGGGACTGTTCGATGCTGTGGTTGTGAAGGAAGCGGGTGGCAGATGCGGTGGAAGCAAGACTCGAGCTATAAACACGTGTCGTTTGCCTTATCGACGGTGAAGGTGGGACGCACAGAGGATGTTGTCACCGCTGAATTGGATGAGAGAGAGAGAGAGAGAGTCCCAGAGACAGTTGTGGTAGCCGAAAGGAATATGTCCGGGCAGTGTAGAACAGAAGGGAAATCAGGTTTTACCGTCGGGCCGGTGTCTTCGAGCTAATTACTGGAACGGGCTCAGGCAACTAGGACCATGGTGAAGGTGAAGGCGGGCGGAAATCGACATGAGCCATGCACCTACAGGCAGAAGTTCTTCGCCATTGCCATAAGGTGTGAGACCTTTGAGCGAGTGTGATGTATGCCAAAAGAAGCGTTAATATGCTCGGTTCCATACGATCATTCGGTTGTTGAGAGGTAAGCTCGTCAAAAAGTGGATAACCGTCAATCTACAAGTCTCCAGTACATGTTACTGCAAGTCAATACCTCCGATGAGACGACACGTCCACTACACCCACATATTCACAAAAGTGCGGCGCGAATATTTCCAACTACAAGTAGAGCTCCACTTGCATGGCACATGCGGTAGCCAGAAGGTCTTCAGTGCGTTGTTGGATCTGTGCCAAAGCCCTGCGTGCAAGCGAAAGCGTTCAGGAGTGTCCCCATCGGACATGTTAAGGCGTAGTAGCTGTTCGAGACCGCCTTGTGATTGTGGTGAGACTCGAAGCATGGACGTCGAGTTATCACATGTCAGTTGTGACGCACACCAAGGCTGAAGCAAGCCTTGCAAACCGCCCCAACGATGTGGAGTGAATGGCAGATCACGTGTATCGATATCTCCACGAACACTTGTACCATGCAGGACGTTTAAAAGTCGGAGAAAAGTCTGCATCTGATAAGATGGACGCGCGTGGGTGAATCGGCCGCGGCGGAAAGACGGATGCGGTCATTTGCCAAGCAGTTTGGTCGGTTGCTTTTTCGGCGAACGGTAGCTCAGCTTGTTTCTCTGCCTCAAATCCCTCACCAGCCCCAACGAGCACCTCAACCGCCAATCACCATGCTCTCGAGGACCTCCCAAAGAACGGCGCAGGTACGACATAGTCCCTACGACTGCAATTGACGCTACAGAGGGAAGAGCTGCCTGCTAATGCGCCATATCCAGATGCTCCTGCGGGGCGCGAAGCCTGCACGATGCGGCCCATCCATGGTTTCACGAAGTACGTCGGAACACAGCAGTCGCGCACACACGCAATACCTAACGAGCGGCAGCCATGGCCACGGTCGGCCAGGATATCTTCAAGCCCACCAAGTTCGGCGGCAAATACACCGTTACCCTGATTCCTGGTACGCCGCGCTAGCCGCCTCCACCCTCGATACGGTATTAAACATTGCGCAGGTGACGGTATCGGTGCTGAGGTCTCCGAATCGGTCAAGGAGATCTTCAAGGCAGACAACGTGCCCGTCGAGTGGGAGCAGGTCAACGTCTCTGGTGTTGAGACTGGCGATGTCCACTCCGAGGAGCTTCTCCGCGAGTCCATCGCCTCGCTCAAGCGCAACAAGCTTGGTCTCAAGGGTATCCTCCACACGCCCGTTGAGCGATCTGGTCATCGCTCCTTCAACGTGGCTCTCCGTCAAGAGCTCGACATCTACGCATCCATCGTCCTCCTCAAGAACATCCCCGGCTACGAGACCCGCCACAAGAACATCGACTTCTGCATCATCCGTGAGAACACCGAGGGCGAGTACTCCGGTCTCGAGCACCAGTCGGTCAGCGGTGTCGTCGAGTCGCTGAAGATCATCACCCGCGAGAAGTCGGAGCGCATCGCCAAGTTCGCCTTTGCCTTTGCCCTTGCCAACAACCGCAAGAAGGTCACCTGCATCCACAAGGCCAACATCATGAAGCTTGCCGACGGTCTCTTCCGTAACACCGTCAAGCGCGTCGGCGAGGACTACCCGACCATCGAGACCAACGACATGATCGTCGACAACGCCTCCATGCAGTGCGTCTCGCGGCCACAGCAGTTCGACGTCATGGTCATGCCCAACTTGTACGGAGGTATCCTGTCCAACATTGGTGCTGGTCTCGTTGGTGGACCCGGTATCGTCCCCGGTTGCAACATGGGCCGTAACGTTGCCGTTTTCGAGCCCGGATGCCGTCACGTCGGTCTCGATATCAAGGGCAAGGACCAGGCCAACCCTACTGCTTTGATCCTGTCCGCTGCCATGATGCTGCGACACATTGGCCTTGACGACCACGCCAACCGCATCTCGCAGTCTGTCTACAAGGTTATTGCTGACGGGTAAGTGCATTAACAATTACTAGCGAAATTCTCTACTAACTCTTTAACAGCACCCGAACACGCGACATGGGCGGCAACACCACCACCCACGAGTTCACCCGCGCTGTCCTGAACCAGATGGAGAAGGCATGAGCAATCCATGTCCCAACCCGTTTGTTTTCACTTTGCTAAGCCTTGACATACCGCGACGATGCCACTGCTTTTCGACCTAGCCCCCACATGCAATTTTCCTTGATGATTCACGCTTGAACATGTACAACTAGGACAGCGAGGATGTGCATAGAAGCTGTACTTGTAGGTGGTATATAGCATGCTGCATGACTGAATCGATATCCTTACGCATCTTGATCACGTTCCGAACAGTGAGGACAGGCTTTGGTTTGAAGATTTGTGTGATTTATTTTTTGATTTGAGACATTAAGCTCTGGTAAGCTATCGTACAATCTTGGAAAAAACAGGACCGCTAAGATGGACTATGATGCAAATGCGCCAGAACCTCTACATGCAACTATGCTTACAAACTTTCATGAGCATAGTCATTCTTGTAGTGCGGTATGGTATGGCCGCTGGGGATATCTGTACAAAGGAAAAGAAGGTAAAAAAAATAGGTTTAGAAGTTTCTTGACGAGAGTGGCGCTGGCTCGGCTGGCTTAGGGTATCCGTTGCTGTACCCATTGGTGTGGCCGTTGGTGTAGCCATTGGTATGCGCCGCAGCAGGCCTATTGCCATGGAAATATTGTCCGTTCTCCGCGGCGCTGTCTCCTGCTGCTTGTGCGCCGCCCTCCTGTGCCATTTGCATCTGTGTCTCGGAGCTCTGGTGGTGCTTGGTACGGATAGCAGGCAGGAAGTCGAGGAAGAAACTAGCGACGTAGAAGCAGTAGAAGAATGCAACAATCCATTCGAGCACGGCGGCGACATTGTACACATCCAACTTGGAGCAAACGCCGAAGGCGATGACGAGGCAAACCTCGGCGATGATGAAGGTAAGCTTGATCCAGAAGGAGTAGGCGAGGATCGAGTATTCGCGGTATCGGATACCCAAGCGTTGGTATTCCCAGCATATGAAGATAGCCGAGATGATGTATCCGCCGATAAAGACGCAGAGGAAGATATTGTGGAGCGTATTGTGCCTCAGGTTGTCGAATATGGTGAGCAGAATCAGTCCAGCGGCTCCAATGATGGCTGTGACGGTGGCAAAACCAGAGTTTACTTTCTGCCAGACAGAAGTGTTGCGCGCAAGCTTGCCGGTGTGTCGGAGCCAACGTTCAAAGATAAAGGCAAGATCGAAAGTCACTACAGTGATAGCGGACATTGCGATGAACATGGGCTTTAGTGTGCCATGGCCGATATCTAATCGAATTAGGGATGAACGAGTTGCCCAAGTTAATCTCAGACGTACCAGAAATGTATGGAATAGTCTGTCCCACATCCATGGTGCTGTATTGTGGCTTGCCGGTGGACGCCCAATACACCAGCATGGTGATCAACATTGCTGTCCATACTGTGGACGAAAAGATAGGAACGACCCAATAGGAAAGCCCCAACATGATTGCTGATGCTTTGCGAAACACCCCTGAGGAGGATTGTGGTGTTCTTGTTTACTAATTGTGGGTATGTTGCTGATGCTGATGGCCAGGAACAGGAGGCAATGGAATTCGGAAGCGGCGCGTTCGGCAAGAAGGCACGCGACAATATGCAAAGATGCAATATTGGTTTGTATCGGACCACAATTATGTCTGAAAGAGAGGAGGCAAGATGAAACTGATCAGGGAAGATACGCGACAGGATTTAAAACCTGGCCGATGCGACTTTGAAGTTTCGTTGAAGGGAAAAAGAGACTATGACGTATAGCCTTGTGTGTGCAAGGCTTGGTGACGTGTGGACCATGGCCGCCGGCGCATCGCGGACGCTTGCGAGGCCGGGGGAGGCTTGTAAGCAGAAAACCACTCAAAGAAGGCAAGACTGTGGAGTTAAAGAGATCTAAACCGACGATCTGGTGCGGACGCGGGTCGTGTGGTGTGGCTGCTGCGAAATGTGATGATTACCTCAGCCGGCGGTATGATGGAAGGCGCAAACAAGCATACAACTTTGCCTCGGAACGGAGATTTTTTCGGCGGACGCGCGAACCCTGTGGCGGAGCTCAAGAACTGCCCGCTCATTTCGTCCGAGGACCACGTCGATGCCATGCTGTTGTCCACAATGGGGCAGCAACGTGTAACAAGCTTTTTCCGCATTGCACTGCTATGCTCCTCGCAAGTTACCTCAGCGGCATATAGCGCGGGATGGCATTTCCATGAAATCGGCCCGGCAGTTCATGCTTCTCCACTGCCCCAGGTCGAAACACACCAACGAGCGGAGCGCTTCGCGACAATCGAGATGGCAATCATGGACGTGTTGACCGCCTCCGAGGAGTGATGAGATGATTACGATGTCGCGGTTCGACGCGAGGTTGCGGGAAATTGCCATCTGGAACTGTCTGCGACTGATCACCAGAAGCTCGAGGCGCCCGTGGGAATTTCGCTACGACGCCTGTAACACCTGGGATAGATATTGCGATTCGCCGTGCAGCGCATGTTCATGCATCGCGAACGTGCAGCATCACGAGGTCGACAGGGAATAGGCATTGTGGCAGGTAGAGTAGGCGATAACGACGACAGCTGTTCCCTATATACTTACACGGCTACATCCGCGCCAGCACGTACGATGCTCACACGGAAGAGGCTTGCGGGAGGAGCAGGACTGCGAAAGGCGCTCGATGCAGTTGCCATGGTTTGAGATGTGCAGATATGAGCCGATCAGCCGTTTTATGGCCTAAAAGGTACAGATTGCCTCTGGGATCAAGCCTCAAGCCGCGCATGCATCGCGTCGCCCCGCCTTGATTGGCTTCTGGCCTCCACATTTCAGCATCTCTGATTGGCATGCTTGTCGCAGCCGCGTTCTGGAGCCAGTTTCAGTTCCCACCATTTCCAGGTTTGTTTACCACCCAGACGCACTGCAATGCAGCGTCTGCAATGGCTCGGCTTAGCTGCGTCGCGAAACCTGTAATGGACAGCATTTACCCGTCGCAGTCGTCTCCTCATCAATCGGAGGAGTAATTGCTCAACCTGAGGTCGGACTGTTCTGCTTCCACACTCGATTGCGGAGCTTCCCAGCCTCTCTTCAGGTATCTAAGGTATGCTTCGGTCTACTTCCTTCGAAGGATTCCCTGCACTCGTCTTGCATACACTAACGGGTGAACTCAAAGGTTCATCCTCCATGAGTGCATTCCACTAGACACGAGCGTTCTCGCTCCACTACTGTGCCACGGCTCGAGCTCGACCATCGATCATGGGGAACAGCCAAAGTAGCAGCGACCGCCCTAACCGGTTGTCAAAGCCAAAGACCAACACCAACTCGCCCAGTCCAGCCCTTGTCACCGATTCTCCGACATCAGTGTCATCGCGTTACGCCGATTTGAGCGCGAAAGGACGGCAGCAGATCAGGGAAACACTTTTGTCGCCAACCGACTCCGAGTTCGGTTCCACAGCATGGACAAATAAGACAGAGGATGTGGTGGGGGACATGGCTCCTCAGACGCGAGGACGGCCATCCTCGATTGTGTCAAGATCGAATTCGAGGGTCAACTCAAGGTCCAACTCCATGTCTTGCTTTGGCAGCAAGCACGGCTCCACGACGAAGCTCAATGAATTGCATGGCTCCAAGATCTCGTTGGTCTCGCAAAACCAGGTCGACTTAGATGCTGCCATTCGTCTTTTGCAGGAGGTCAAAAAGAATGCGTCCCCAGAGGATCTGGCCGCTCTCCGTAAGTGCCTCGTTGGCAAGTCTAGCTGTCTACAAGAGATTCAAGCTAATGTACGAAAGATGAAGCCCTGCAATCATCCGAAGACGCCACGGCGGCGACAGAAACAGGCCTCAGTCGCAGGACATCCATAATCAACAGGTCTTCCTCATCCCTCACGAGACGTCGCTCGTTGTTACAAACACCTGGAGTGGCAACCCGCAGTTCGCCTGTCGAGGGGCGACGCAGAACATGGAATTCGTGGAAGGCTCCCAAGGTCACTCCCGAGGTCGAGGCTAAGTGGGCGACGCCGCCAAAAGGAATAACACCGCCCAGCCGTATTATGGCTCCCGGCCTGGCCACGGACGATGGTAACACACCTACGCGTGCACAGACACCAGGAGAATTGGACTATGGACACCTGGGCAGCCTCAAGCTAGGCACACTGAGTATTGTAAATGGTGCACCGTCTCCTGCGCCCAGTGCGAAGAACATGATGCCGAAGTCACGTCTAGGCGGTGGGGATTACTTTGCTGCTGTGGATTCCAGATCAAGTCCCCTCACGATGAAGACCACAAGGCGTGGCCACTTTAAAAGCAAGTCATCAGTACTACCTCTAACCGGACCCTTGTTCAAGGATGAACGCACCTTATATCTCGACCAGAAACTTGAACCTGCATCTAATAAGTTGCATGTCTCGCAGGAGCAGAACCTGTACGACCAAGCTGAGGTCGAACCTGTCAGATCTTTCCGAGTGACGAACAAGAGCTCCGACACGCTCGGACATGATGCTAGCAGATTCGCACAGGATTATCAGGCATACATCCCAGATAGTCCATTCGCCAACAACAACACTTTCAGCCATGTGGACGACACCGAAGCTTTCACAACAGGTGGCGCCACAACGTGCAAGGAAGAGACAGCTCGTATACTTACCGGCACAATTTTTGATGCCCCGACGACTGCCATTGAGGCGTCAGGATCAGCATTGCTCTCCACGATGCCGCAAAAGGCTGCAGATGAGAAGCAGAAACAATCCAGACAGAGGCCGGCACCACGCACAGCCGATTCTGGGTATTCCTCTGGAGGCAGCCTTCGCGTATCTGAGAGCAGCCAGACCATCAGAGACACGACTCCATCATCTGCACAATTCGACACACCCATTGCCACCCCAGTAGAGATATCAAGGCCCGGACTGCCGCGTTATTATACTTCCAAGCATGACTCCCACTGTAGTACGCAAGATTTGATACCTATCGCGACGCAATTGGCCACTCGATCCACAAGGACATCGACTTCTGACAGCCTTCTGTCGCCAACAAGCCCGCGATCGGTTGCGTCAAAAGAATCATTCGATAGCGCCTCCTCTATGAATCAAAAGCGTCTACAGAGGCGGCGATCTGCTCATCCAGAACCACCGGTCGTGCAGTCTTGCCAATCCATTCCTGAGGGCGTTCCTGAGATTCCTGACAACGTGCGGGCCACATTTACACGGCGACTATCAAACACACCTGGCATGGAATGCCTGACTCACACATACGAAAGCAAGGATCATGTCATAACCACACAATCCGCTGTTGACACAACCTCTAATGTTCCCGCTGAAGCTTTTACACAATTGACTCAGCTTGAGCCAGAAAAGCCACCTACACCACCGCCGCATGGACGCCGAAAGAGCTTCTCTCTTTTCCGAAGGAAATCGATGGTTGGCGACAAGCATGTCAATCATGAGGAGGACAATGCCTTGACTGGCGTTGTCGATCTCGGCACCATCGCTTCGTCCCTGGGAAGCTCACCGTACGACGCCGCCATGTCTCATCCGCTACGCAGTCCAATGATCTCTCCAACTCATCCCCATCAACTTGGTGCCAAATTGCCCCGTGCTAAATCTATGGTTGGGATGGACTCCATGGCAGCTGCGGAATTCGCACGGATGCACAGCCGGGACCGAGCACTTCCTTTACCAGAAATGCCTCAGCAGCGCCGGAAGAGTCACCACAATCTGAAGATGGAGGCTGGCGAGGCCAAAGCCGCGAAGCGACGCCCCCCAAGTTTGCTACAGGACATTCCGCCAGTCCCGTTGATTGACTCGTCTAAAATTGATGTGCCTCAGTCTGCGAGGCCTCGGTTGGAATATGACACAGAAGAGCGAAAGCTGGACATATGCTTTGATGCTCGAGCCTCTGCACAGACTCAGCGCGAGGCAGTGGGCCCACGAGGCCAAAACAGACAAAGCCTCCCACAGCACAAAGTCGATTGGGAGTCACATTCCGACCTCTGGCAGCAGCGTCGCAAGTCTATTGGGGTACGGACTCAAGCGACATTCAGTGAAGCTAGTGCATCGACAATCAATTCTCGCAATACTCGTCAGCCTCGCGAGGACCTGGCCGCCTGGGGCAGGTTCAGCGGAGGACTCGATTACAACTATGAGGGACGTGCGGCTGGCATCGGGGGCAGTGCAGGAACCCGACAGCTCCACTCGGCAGCAAGCTCGAAGAGCCTGAAATGGCGAAATCAGTACGGTGTAGACTTATCCGACGTACCCATCATGCTGCAGCGCGCATGATTCTGTCGAGCGAAAAGTCGCAGATTGGAACGGCATTTACGATAATTTTCTAGCCAGCGGTACTTACTGTTTGGGCAGCGTTGCATCAGCATCAGCGATTTTTCACGTACACTCACGCAGTTCACATACATACCCACGAATATCCAGCGGCATTTTTGGGACTTTGGGGCTTTGGGACCTGGCGTTATTCCGCTTTGGATAGCTTCTGCATGGCAGGCATTTCGCCGCCCACGAATCAAGTAGCATTTTGATATCCGTTTTCATGTGACAGCTGCATGTGCATGCATTATTGACAACGTCTGCGACGTACCGGTGTGGACACAAACCTGCTGTGTAGCTCTGGTATATTTAGCGTGCAAGAAGCGTGAACCTTCTCCATTGTTGGAAAGGGCGGGGTGTGGCTGTGGGCGAGGCAGCATGGCATTACTAAGTGCGGCAGGTCGTCTCGCACCTCGTCAAAATTGACAGCCTCGAGGCACTGGGCCCGACGCAATTGGGAAGCACAACAGAATGCGCATCCAGCTCAGCGCCATCGCTGTACGCCCCGACACCAGCATGACCATTCACGCTGCTGGAGTGGCCGAGGAGCTACCGCGTACGTCATAAGCGTGCATCGCGATCGATTTGCGCGCGATATTGGAGCTTCTAGTCTAGCCGGGCCGGGGTTGCGTTCGGACCACATCTGAGTGAATTTTCGACCCTTAAACCTCCCCGCCGTCACTTGCATCTCTCTTCACACCTCAACCACACTCTGGCACGCTTCTCTTGCAGCGGTCGCCTCTTCGCTACATAAAGACCCCACCCACGACCCGCCTTTGGTCGTTGCAAAGGCACCCGCTCCACCACGGCTTCTGCCTTCTTTTTGCTCAACCTCCAAGACGTCTCTGCTCGACCTACGCCACACATTTCCAACAACATTCCCCCCCCTCGTGGTGCCGCCAACTAAGAACTACCTTGAGCGCTTGCTTTTCTTGCAACCAAACCCACCCGTCGATTGCGATTCACTTGAGCTGCCGCATCAGTCGCTCCCTGCGGTTCTTCCCGACTCGGGAAGACCTCGTGAAAGCCTCGGCCTCGCATTCAAGCCTCCATAACAGCCCCTTGGGACCAAGCGAATAATTTTCCCCATACCAATCAACAACCCAGGACTTGCTATCCAGGGCATGGCACCTTCTGCACTCACCACCACCGAACAATACCAGTTTTCGTTGAAAGACTCCATACAGTCGGTCAACTATCACCTTGTTGGTAGTGCTGAAAATCATGGCGCCAGTAAATCCAAGCGGTTGATTGGGGAGGCTCTGAAGAGCCGCGTCGAGGCTATTGATCACGATACATGCAACGTGGGCGAGGAAGATGCCTTCTTTGTTGCCGACCTAGGCGAGGTCTACCGCCAGCACATGCGCTGGAAGAAGAACCTCCCTCGTGTCAAGCCGCACTATGGTGAGCTCCAAGCGCAGCTTTGACGTGCTCGCCACTGACAATTTTCCAGCCGTCAAGTGCAATCCGGACCCGCAAGTCCTCCGCCTCATGACCGAGCTCGGCATGGGCTTCGACTGCGCCTCCAAGAACGAGATCGAGACTGTCTTGAAGCTCGGCGTCGACCCGTCTCGCATCATCTACGCGCAGCCCTGCAAGACCAAGTCGTACGTCCGCTACGCCGCCAATTCTGGGGTCAAGCAGATGACTTTTGACAACGCCGACGAGCTGTACAAGACGAAGCAGCTCTTCCCAGATGCTGAGCTGTACCTGCGCATCCTGACGGACGATTCGGCCAGCCTGTGCCGTCTGAGCCAGAAGTTTGGAGCTGCACTCGACACGACCGCGGAGCTCCTCGAGCTCGCGAAGAAGCTGGAGCTCAATGTTGTTGGTGTGGCATTCCACGTCGGTTCGGGTGCATCCGACCCGAAGGCCTTCATCAAGGCCGTGCAGGATGCTCGTTTTGTCTTTGACCAGGCGGCCGCCCTTGGCTTCTCCATGCACACCCTGGATGTTGGCGGTGGCTTCACTGGCGATGTCACCTTCGAGCCTATGGCAGCCGTGCTGTCTGCTTCCCTGGACGAGTACTTCCCGCCTCACATCCGCGTCATTGGCGAGCCAGGTCGTTACTACGTCTCGACTGCGTTCACCATCGCATGCCATGTCATTGCACGCCGCACTGTGGCCGATGCTACCCTGGGAACCACCTCCTACATGCTATATATGAATGACGGCGTCTACGGCAACTTCTCGAGCATCATCTTCGACCACCAGCACCCTGTGCCGCGCGTGCTGAAGTCTGGCAACGATGTTCTTTACGACATCCGTCGCTCTGGCTACGACACCCCTTCCCAAGTCGAGTACTCCATTTGGGGCCCGACTTGCGACGGCATCGACATCATCTCTTCCAGCTGCACCTTCCCCGAGCTGCTGGACGTGGGTGACTGGCTGTACTTTGAGGACATGGGCGCGTACACCAAGTGCTCTGCGACCAAGTTCAATGGCTTCACCGACAGCCACGATGTCGTGTACGTGTGCAGCGAGCCTGGTGCCAAGGCTTTGCTCGGCTTGTAAATATTGTGATTTGCTTGTGTAGTAGAAGTGGGATAGATGGACGAGGGGCAGTGAATCGGAAAATGGGAGGAAGTCTCACAAAAGTTAGTTTCGCTCGTTTTAATAGACCAAATCCATGATGTTAATGTCTATGACTTTTCGTCTCACAAAAATGCGCGAAGCTTGCACACCCGGAAACAAGTGATTGGTGTCCCTTTTCTCCCACAATGAAGCTCAGGTTTATACTAAGAACTATTGGGGTTGGACTTCTCACCATACGCCGAAAAAGAGCACGGTGTTTTCTTTAATAAAAACATCCTATGCTCGTGCACGATGATCATTGGTCATTGTACAGTCTCTAGATACCCACTATACACACTTGGAGCATCCCTCGTGTGAATAAGTCGAGCAGAATTAACCACATGCATGCTTGTTTACTCGGTGGAAATCACGCACGAAAGTTTCTGAGCGGTCGGACAGTTGAATTGCACTTTGTGCAAGAATCACTATACTTTGGCCACTTTTGGAGCTGATACTTGTTCTTCTTCGCTTTGGTAGTTTAAGAAGTTGAACATGGAGAAAAGGTTACTTCTTGGGTATCATATCTATCTCTACTTTCCCTTGCCCCATCCTTCCCCATCCCCCCTCCCTCATCCTCCTTCACAACCCTCCCTTCTTCAATACCTAAACATACAAACCCCCGCCCTCTCCGGATCCAACTTCCCCAATATCGGCGTACACCTCTCAAGCGCCAACGCGCCATTAATCACCAAACTCACCATCCTACCCAGCACCTCAGCGTAATTCTTCTGCAGCGCGGGATTCACATGCGGCACGCTGATAATCGTATCTAGCCATTCACAAATCTGCTCGTGCTGCCATTCGGGACTGTATCCGCCTGCGCCCGCTGTTGCCGCGCCGTTGTAGCCCGGCGCGGTGGAGGCGCTGGCGCGCATTTGTGAGAGCGTCCAGGGGGACCAGGCGGTTATTGGCGCGGATTTTGTTACGGGGACTACGAGGGCTGGACAACCGTCTAGTAAGTGGAAGATGATTGCTTTATAGTGAGATTCAAAGTCAGTGGTGTTCATAATGTGTGGGATGTGTAGAAGGGACGTACTTCCACAGCCGGGACGACGGGATTGCGACCACACGCCGCGATAAGGTGCTATGCCTGTGAATAGGATGACCATACGGTTTGTGCCGATGTCATTTGCTGGATCTGGGTCGCAGAGGGGAAGGGTGTGTGCGGATTCGGAGAGGAGTTTGTGGGCGAGAAGGTAGTCCCCTATTCTCGTGTCAGTACGCATTATTCCAAGTTTTGTAGAACTGTATCAGTGGAAGCTTTGACAAGCATGTCGCTCCACATGTAGGTCAAAAAGAGCATTGAAAGCCAGCTCTCCCTTTTCGACATTTCAAGCCCACTCAAGAACCTCATGCAAACATCTCCCGAAAATCACACGGAACACAAGACTCACCTCCCAAAAACGGCCCAAAGCTCTGCGCAATCGCAAAATCATTCGCCCGCGGCACACTCGGCGTCCTCGCACTCGCAAACAAATACGGACACATCCACCCCTTCTCACACGCCTGCGAACTCTGCGCCGGCCTTACCCCGACAAACCGCAAATCCGCATCCACGCCCATGAGTTTATGTTTGATCCCCACCTGCAAACTCTTGACATTGGTCGTCTGCAGCATCTTCTCTTCTTCGGGTAGCATGTGCTCGATAATCCCTTTGTCGATTGCTTGTTCGACAATTTGGAAAACGCCGTACTTGAGCACCGTCGACGCGGCAATAGCTCCCGCACCAGAGTTTACGATTTCAGAAATAAAACTATCGGCGCCGAACACGGATGTGACTTGATCTGCTGCGCCCTCGACCAATGGCCCGCCGACGAACGCAAAGGTAGTGAACAGCACAGCGTCGCGGTAGCGTACGTTGGGCAGGGTGACGGGGTTGTTATCGCCCCAGGGACTGAGTGAAGTGGGCATTTTGGCCATGGAGGTAGCGGTTTGGACGGACGAACGGGCGACGCGGCCGACGAGTGTGTCGCCGAAGAAGCGTTTGACGCTGTCGGATTTCTGTGCGTCTTGGGGGCCGCTACCGTGGCCGGAGGAGTGTTTGGAGCCGAAGAGGCCGGAGGGAGCGGTGGTTGTGTAGGCTGGTTTTGCAGCGGGTTGTTGGATTGGCCTGCCTGCTGGTGGTGATTGTTGATACATGGGTTGTTGTGGCATCATTTGCTGTACTTGTTGTTGAATCATCTGGACCTTTTCTGGAGGATAGTTTTGCATGACTTGCTGGACCTGTTGAACTTGCTGTGGCGTCATATTTGGAACACCTTGGAAAGGTTGCTGCTGCTGCATGGGCTGAGGAGACTGTACAAATTGTCCTTGAGGTGACTGGGCAAAGACAGGTTGCTGTGATGGGAACTGTTGTTGCGGCATCTGGCTCTGAGGATAGCCAGCCTGCACTGGAGGCTGCCCGAATGGGTTCATGGCTGGAGCCGGAGTGGGCGTAGGGAGTTGCTGAGGCTGAACTGTGTACGGTGGTGGGGCTGAGGTATTTGGGTCAAATGCTGGAACCGGTGCTGGCTGCATGATAGACATGGTGACCGTGAATCTAACTCTTCTCTCCCTAGGGGACCGCTATCGTGCTGATTATCGGCCCGTCTGATGTGAGTCGTCTAACCGGCGAGGTGAGACACCTGTGGCTATCGTCGTGTGGCTGGAGGGAGTGGCTTGACTTCAAAAGTGACAGAAAACCAGTACAAAAACACTGCAAAATTCGTGGAGAAACCGAAGAAGACAAAAAAGAAGAGAGGCTGACCGGTATAAGAAACATGGGACCCTGAAATATTGGGGTTACTCGATCCGTATCTGCTGCTGGAGCTGAAGTACAGCCCTGCCCTGGTGGCTTCACACCTTACCGAGTCTGGCGCATCGAAGCGACCGGTAACCCTCAAATGGGCCCACTTTCGCTTTTTGCAGCGCGTAGCATAATGGGCGATCTCAGCCTGATGCAGGGGCCGGATTTGTTTGTCGAGAGTTTAGGAAGTCCACCCGCGCGAGATTGCCAAGAGAAATAGACGCTGTGTTTGTGTAGCACATCAGCCTGGTTTGAATGGTCAACTGCGAGCATTCAGATAAGTAAGTGAGCTGCAGTGAATATTCAACCAGTAAAAATGACAAAAGTAGACACAGGACTCGCAGAAATAATACACTATCATCAACCCACCAGATCTGCCAACGCCATTCACAAAGACAAAGACCACCCCATAATCGTATCGCTTAAATCAGACATCCGCCAACTCCACAAGCCCAAGAATGCCATGCTCGATCAAGGCTCAATCTTCAAATCCGTCGCATCCTCAGGCTCCACATGCTCCTCTTGCGGATTCTGATACTTGAGCCACCACTCGTCCTCGTCATATTCCTGCTCCTCCTCTGCAGCTTTCGTATCCTTGCTCTTCTCTACCCTCTCGTTCCCACCAATCAAATCGCCATTCTTATCGAGCTTCATGCCCTTGCGCTCCAGCATCTCCTTGATCGCAGGGACGAGGTACTTGAAGTTCTTGACGCGTGGAATCTTGTAGCGCTTACACGTCAAATCGACATTCCCGCTCCTCCAATACTCTTCTGCGCAGCACACAATGATCTTCTTGCTGTGCGCCCAGAGTCCCAGTTCCAGCAACGTAACGGGAGATAACGTATCTTGGTCAAAGAAAAAGCAGATAACAGTGGCTTCGTGCAGAGCTTCGAGTTCCCAGACGACTTGCTCGGCGAAATCCTTGTCCTTGGATTTCACGTCGACGTTGGGGTCCCAGTGGCCGCGGCGCGGATTACATATCGTGATTGGAAGGTCGCAGAGATGTGAGGCGAGGCGTTCTTGCCACTGGACAGCTGCGCCCATTTCGATGCTGCCGGCGACGAACAGGGAGAACTTGTTATACCGCGGGGGTACGGGGGGTTTGCAGTGGTTGAAAAGAGGGTGAGGAGTCAGTGCTGGGGACGGAGCGGGAATGAGTTGGTTGTAGATGTCTGGGACCTCAGTGTCGAGGTTACCGCCTTTGCGGGCGAGGGTGTTTTGTTTGCAGCGCGGACAGCGGCGCGTAGCTGGTTTCTCCTCGGCCGGCTCTGGGTCAAGTTTTTGCACCTTTGCGGGTGGCGAGGAAGTCTCGCTTGCCATGGTTGTAGGCGTATCAGGTGTGGAAGATGTAGATGTAGACGTATTCGATCGCGTCAAGAATCCAGTAACTTGTCGCACGCGCTCTCTGGCAGTTGAAGATCCGTTCTTGGGAAATGTCAAGGCTCTCGAAAAAGTCGTGTAAGAAGGCTGGAAGCTGCTGATAGTAAGAAGGAACCTGTTAGCAGGCGACCCGCTTCCTTAAATGGTGGGGGTGCGCACAGGGCCAATGACATGTCTGCTTTGTCTAGTCGGGTATTGGCGTTTGGAAGGAGTCTTGTACGTTTGCAGACAATGCGCTCGCTTGACTACTGTTTGTGCAACTTGAAACTGTAAACGTGGAATGCAATGGATGAAACGTATCTCTTGCATGCGGTTTGTTGGAATTTATCTTTGTTGTTTGCACCTGTGTGACTGCGACTGCGCCGTGAGGCACCGGTTCATCACATGGATGCTTGTGGGCTGTGCCTGATTGTGGCGGGACAAATAACATCACGAGAAAGAACTTGCGCCACAGCCCCCTTCCCACATCCCGTGTCTACATGGTCTACTGTTCACACCGCTTGACCTTTCGAACAGGCTACTTAGACGCCAGGCCAGAAGCTGTATACTAGTTGTGGCTGTCCAACAATCGATGCTCGATGCAGTCATGATGGGCCGCTGAGGTTGACCGCAGGGCGACGCGCATCGGCCAGCACCGTCTCAGCGCAAAGTCCAATTGCGAAGAATAGCCGGCCTATAGGAAGACCATAAGCGAAATAGCATGGACTGAATCGGCGAATAGATTTGCTCAAGAGACCTGTCGGTCAGAGCTGATGTGCAGACGACAGCAAAATGACGGCTGATGCACGAGCTGAAAGAAGTCATTAACTGACGGAGGCTACCTAAACTTGGTTTCTCACGAAAGGTACCTCACCTGAACCACCTCCCTTCAATATCCACCCTATTCCGTCACGCTTCTCAAACATGCGGGGTACGTGAGACGCCTGAATCCGCGGCTGCCTGAGGCACAGCAATGTCGTGATTGCGGCTCGTAAGGCGGCCATGTGTTCTCCCGTGTTAATGTAACTAACACGAGCACTTATCATATGGGAGTACTAGCTCGGAGAGCTGGACCTCAGAAGTACCGGTGGCATACTGTGTTTCTGGTGCCTTGATCGGAGACGACCGCGGGCTGGCGCGTGTGGGGTGAATCATGCTGCGAGACACGAGGACTCAGAGCATGTGCCGATGTGGGCTGTGAGACTTTTAGTAGATAGTGGAGAGACAGGAGAGATAGGTCACTAGAGTGTAGATCAGTCACGAAGCATAGGAGAGAGAGAGAGCTGAGCAAGTTCGTTTTGCATTTGAATAGTATCCAAGATTCGAGATCAATTGGATAAGTGGAAACCACCATAATAGTATTCCCATGGGATGCAGTGCCGATGGACGCTTTTAGAACACTTCATCATGTATTCAGTCCTTGAAACCATCCTTCGCCACCCACGGGGTATATCCTTCACTTGATCCAACGCCAGAAACCCAACTGTGACACATAGACGCATACGCATACGCCCTTGAAAGACTCGCAAACCGCACCCATAAACTATTCCCCAGAAGATTCTCCAAGCGATCTTACCCAACGCGCCACGCCTAGGATAACGAATTGAGCCACTTCAAATCCTCGTCCGACACGGGATTGCTCGCCAGCGGGTTCGGATGATAAATCGTCTTCCCACCCCGCCGAATCTTAAGCACCGAGTTACCAATCCCACGAATCCTATCCTCCGGCGACGCAGTGAAGCTCGGATCAGGCTCAACGATCGCAGGCGGAGCAGCAGTAGTTGCTGCAGTAGTAACGACAGCAGCAGCGCTCGCCTCATCAGCCTCAACGATCTGGAAACACAGCGCCGACGTATCAAGCGTATGACCACACGTGCAATCAAAGCCGCTGAAGTACACCATGACGCTCTTGACCTGTTTACCATGCTCTTTCTCCATCTCATCAGACTTGGCGCGCAGGTTGGCATTGGACTTCATCTTGGACAGGCCGCTGGTCGCAGGCTTGGGTACGGGTTCGCCGAGGAGGTTGACGAGGGACTTGGTATGGCGGAGTTTCTCGAGCGGTTGGCCTGAGGCTTTGGCGATGGTTTTGGGGACGGCGGAGACTTTCTGACGGACGGTGTCTTTGACGGTCTGCGCGCGCCAGGAGAGACCGCAGTTGTTGCAGAGCACGCCGAATTGTACCTGCTTGGGCTTGTCGTCGGGGAGCTGGACGGGGATGGGTTCTTGGACGGGCTGGTAGGGCTTGATGCGGCCGGACAAGGTGCAGTTTTCGCAGCTGCGGTGAGGACAGTCGCAGGCGACGGCGCCGATGAGGTTCTCGCTCTCATCGTGCTCGTGGAGCTCGCAGCCACCGCCGCACTTGCAGCAGCGCCACTTGCCCAGAGGCTCTGACGAGTGTTGAGGCGATTTGCCGGCGCTTGCGGTGCTGATGGTGTTGCCGTCGTAGATGGGGTTGGCATTGCGCGCGTCGTGGAAGTCGTCGCCGAGATCTTTGTACTCCCTCACCTGCTGGCCTTGGAGCTCCAGATCATACGTAGACTCTTCAGGCTGGAAGACTTCGGGCTCTGGGTCTGAGGGAACGTCCTTGACGTGCTGATCGACGTAGGTCTCGCTGCTGACGTCGGTGTACTCATCATGCTCGTGCTCCTCAAGGCGCAGGGACTCGGTAGCCTCAGTGATGCCGCTCACGTCCTCTTGCTGGCTGTCTCGGTTCGACATGACGACTCCGTGGCGGCGCTCCGGTTCGTCGAGGGTGATGCGGGATCTGCTAGCGGGGACGGGCTTGCGAAGCTTACGAAAGAAAGACGTGAGTCTGTTTTTCAAGCGGTCAGTGCTGCTCTCACGTCCTTCAAGTCGGAGATCCGGCGTCGAAGAACTGGGCGCGAGCGGCGAGGAGCGGAGCGAGGAGGGCTGGAGGTTGGTGGTGGATGTGCTTGAGGGCAGGCCGAACCGTACCCTTGGCTCCGAAGTTGTTGGCGTTGGTGGCATTGATGGTGGCTCAGACGAAGGAGCTTGGCCAGAAGAGAGTGTTAGATCTCGTGAGGAAATCCAAAAGTCTGCCTCGAAATTGCCAGGTGGGTGACCAAGCCGTGTTGTCATGGTGAATGCGACTTTGACCCAAAAAAGCTTTGCAACAAACGGCCGTTTGCCCAACAAATCTCGCAGACCGGGTGACCAAGAGCAACAATTGGCAGAATCGTAGGTGAATGTGAAATTGCTTCAACAACATACAGATTGTGCATGTATGTGCCTGCACAATGTGCATCGTATAGTGATGACGAGGTTGCTGGCGATGGCCAGGCGCTGGTGAGTGTGCCGTCTACTGGAAATCTGTTCTGAGTCCGGACAAAGAGTAGCAGGGTCATGATGCTGAACAAGGCGACGGCATACCCCAGTACGGCGTGTTGGCAGAGATGGACATCCTCAGAATGGACGTAGATGACGGGTCCTACCAACTAGGCAGATGGACCTCGCAATAATATCCCCACAGAAACAAAGGCCCAGATCCGAGTTGCCTCCTTCTAGATATCCATATCGGCGTCCCATAATACACAGCTGAAGCGCACCAGCCATCCCCATCTTCATTCCATCCATGCCCTCATATCCAGCGTCTTGATCCAGGAGTTATAATCGCCGTTGATCCAGGCCCAGAAAATATGCCGAAAGGTTTCCAGATCCAAGTCCAGTCCAGTCCAGGTCTAACACAACGCCATCCAATCTCAACCAGCCTCAACCTCAAACCCAACCCTCGCCCACAAACTACACCCCTCACACCCCACAAGCACCTCCTCCTCCCCCCTCGCCTCCGCATCCCCCAATTCCTCTTCCAGGATCCGAAACCCTTGTTCCGCACCACATCGACATGCTCTCGTCCACTCCATTTGTTTTTCTCCTTCCCCTCCTTGCCCGCCTACATTCTCTTGCCTATCCCCGTTTCCCTGTGACGACACCGACGACGACGGCGTATTATTAGTGGCAGTGGTGGTACTACTAGGCTCCGAAAATTCAAACCCCGGATCCAAAACATCGAAATCACTTAAATCCAACACTTCCAATCCCAGCACAAACTCACTCCCCCAAACTCCCCCTCCTCCTCCTCCTCCACCAGTCCCCACTCCTCCCACTCCTACAACCACGCCCGGATTCGCACGTACCCACCCATCATACTCCAACCGCGTCTTCGCGTCCGCAAGGATAGTGTACGCGTGCTTGACTTCGTCGACCGTGTAAGTCCGTGATGTGTTGCCGGTGTTCTTGTCTGGATGTGCTGCGAGGAGCGCGAGTTTATATGCTCTTCGGAGTTCAGCGGGGGATGTGGTGTGTGTGTTTACGTTGCTGGTGTGGGGGGCGGAGAGGCCGAGGATGGCGTAGTAGTCTTTGGTATATGCCATGTCTTTTCTTGCTTTGCGCTTGGGAATTTCTGTGTCGTTTGTTCTGACAGGTGTTGTGATCGCTGGTATGTGTGTGGATTCGTATGGGAGATAGTATGGCTTATTATATCGGGGTGCGTGGATTGTGTATGGGGAATTGGTGAACGAAGAAGTGTGGTGAAATGGAATGCCATCCAGCGTGGAAAATAAAGTGGGGCGGACTCGGGATGTCTTACCTGGACAGCGGGGCGACAGAGACCGAAGGCGAATGCTTCCTACCACCCTACACATGGCTGAAGGGCCGATTCAGATGCCCGAACATGACTCACGGCATAATGACATCTCGCGATGATCAGTCACCAGATCAACATACGTTAATGCAAGTGTTCACGATATCACAGAATTAATCGGGCAGTGGCAGCTTGAAATGAGGGATCCTTAAGCCTATCTAAGAGGGCAGATGAAGACATTACATCCACCGGAGCTATGCGACCCCGCTCCGTAGACCTTTGCAATTGATGTCCTGCCTCAAAGATGCTGCCTAGAGGAACTCTGCGACCCAATCCTCCATCGGGTAGGGGTGATCATATACCGCAAAACGAAAACAGGGGAATTTGAGGATCGCATCGAGGGACCGCAAACCATCTCCACCTTGCGCGAGAGCAGTCGACTTCGTTCGCAAGAAGTTGGTCGATTTTGCTAGCGCTCGCGAGAGGAAAACAATCGCAAAGTGCTGCGTGCTCGGTGGGGACGGTACTGGGGTGGGGGAGAGAAAAGCAGATATATCAATCATGTGGGAATCCGTCCGTCCGAGCCGCTTGCTGCAAAAAGCCAATTTTTGAAATCATAGCACTCATACAACTCCGTGGACACTCGCTGCCATGACAGCCTCCTTCATCTATTCGAAAATAGAGGACGGTGGCTATGGAAACACAAGGTCAAGAGAGAGAGGATATGCTTAGGCAGCGGAGGGCGCAGCAGCAGCCGGTGGCTGCTCCTCGGTCTTTGGCTCAGTGGGGGCTGCTGCGGCGGCAGCTGGGGCCTCCTCAGCAGGCTTGTCCTCCTTGGGCGCATCGGTGGCGGAGGGCTCGGCCTCGTTACCGTCCGACGATGTCCACAGAGTGAGGTTGTCACGGAGGAGCTGCATAATGAGGGTGCTGTCCCTATAAGACTCCTCAGACAGAGAGTCGAGCTCAGCGATGGCGTCGTCGAAAGCCTGCTTGGCAAGGTGGCAGGCGCGATCGGGCGAGTTCAAGATCTCGTAGTAGAAGACCGAGAAGTTCAACGCCAGACCCAGACGGATGGGGTGAGTCGGGGTGAGCTCAGTCTGAGCGACATCGGTAGCCGTCTGTTGTGGTGGGGTTAGCAGCTTGTTGTGGTGTGCGTGTGCGATTGCGTCATACCTTGTAGGCCTCGTGCGCAGCGGTGGCAGCGACCTTGCGCTTCTCTCCAGACGCGAACTCGGCGAGATAACGGTGATAATCACCCTTCCTGTGCGCGCATTAGTCTTGTTTGGTGCGAGCTGAGCTGCGTAGACGCACATCTTGTGGTAGAAGACCTTGGATTCACCAGACTCGGCCTTGGGAATGAGAGAGTCATCGAGGACGTTGAGGACATCCTGGCAGACCTTCTCGAGCTCGGTCTCGATCTTCTGTCGGTAGTCGCGGATAGTGCCAACGTGCTTCTCAGAGCCCTTTGACTCCTCCTTCTGCTCGATCGAGGAGATGATGCGCCAGGACGCGCGTCGTGTACCGACGACGTTCTTGTAGGCGACGGACAGGAGGTTGCGCTCGTCAACGGTCAATTCACCGCCAATCTGTGCTGCGTTAGTCCGTGCCGCTGGGGAGGGTTGCATCTGTTCGCGCCGCCTGCTCGCATGGCAGGCGGAGTATGCCGGCGTACCTTTGCAACTTCCTGGGAGACAGTCAGTATGTAAGCACAGACATGGATACCTCTATTTGCAACGAACCTTCATGTACGTGACCATCTCTGCGAGCGCGGTTAGCTTGTGCGGCCTTAGCTGAGAGTGCGCGGGGACTCACCATCGTAGCGCTCAGCCTGTTCGCAAAGCCGGGCGAGGAAAGTCTTGCTGTAATCGTGTCAATTACGGTGGGTGCGGTGCGGGTGCCGCCAGTGCGTACCTCTCGCGCTGTTGTCATGTTAGCATGTTTATCGCAGTGCAGGCGAGGGGCATCCCGCTGGCTCGCAACAGCGGGGAAAGCGCGCAGATAAAGGCTCACGTACCTCAGTCGCCATTTTGACAGATGTGAAGTGTGCAGAAGTGGGGGTCGTGATTGACAGTGGTTGAGTGCAGATGTGCGCGGAAGGATATGAGGTGGGCGTTTGTTGATCAAGTGGAGAGCGGGTCGAAGTGTTTTGAGGCCCTGAGGAAGCGAGCGGCTGCCTCTAGAGAGGTCACGGCTTGGCGGGGACAACAGCGGACAGCACCTGCGCCTTCCCCCAAATGGCCCGCTTTAACGGCCTATTCACATGGCTTCTTTCCCGTTCCATCGGGCTGCTGCTCGCAGTCGCGCCTTCTTGCCCATCTTCACAGGGCAATCGCGAGAGCGAGAGGACCTCTCCCGCACGTGAGCATTATCGCAGCCCAGATATAGCTATCAACAGGCCGAATGTCCACCGCGCCCAGGTGTCGTCGCCCGCCCGCATCATATCATGTGCCCATGGGGCTTCTGGTACGGTACCAAGTTTGCTCAGTCGCTTTTGGCATTTGGTCGTCCGTCACACCAGTCATGCTACAGAGCGCGGCCGCCAGCAAGAAATCGGCTCTGGGAACCATGTCGAGTGGGGGCCAATCATGGAAAGGGCTAGAAAACTTGGACCTCCGTCCACCTTTCCGGTCACTGAATCGTGTCACTTTGCGAGTAGATGTGCGATGTTGATTTGCCCGTGTTTCAGATGACCTCTTCATGTTCTAATTCGACTATGCGACCAGGCTGGCGAGGCAAAAATGCTCCAGCGGGCTGACAGCAAAGGCCATTGCATCATAGGAGGGGCCGCCCACACCCTCAATCTCCAAAACACGACATTGTTGGTTTCTGCCCAAACGGCAAGGCAACCTGTACCGGCCAGCATATGCCGCGAGGCCAGCACAGCGCCGCAAAATCCCGTGCCATACGCTACCGCATCTTATCCCGCGGCAGCACTCAGCGTTCTGTCCGCTGCACGCCCCGACTGCGGTGTGGCCAGCAGCAAGGCTGTGCAGACGCTGTAACACCCTCATTATGCGTTGCAGGGGTCTGCCAGCGTGCTCTCTCGATCGTCGATGCCCTCATCAGGCGGACTGATCTGAGGCGAGCTCCCAAGCCAGCCTCATTCATTTCGCGAGGGACTTTAGCTCAGCCTCAGATTTTGGTCATGAGGTGGAGTGACGAGCGAGTGCTTCACATCAACAGGCGCCACACACCGAGCATGAGCGCTGCGGTACCCGTGCAAACACCCCTAGAAATATGTTAGCCTTGCCTTCAAGTGAATGATCTGCCAGGAATGCACGTACATTAGCCACTGCAGCGTCGAGAACTTGACAGCTTCAAGTCTCTCGCGCAACTGCGCAGTCTCCTGCTCTATCCGCGTGTCCGTCTCCTTAAGCTTCAGTTCCTGCACATTGGCCTCCTCTCGTATGCGGCCCTTCTCCAAATTGAGATCCAACCGCACCGATGCCTGCGTCCTCTGAATCTCGTCCCGCAGCCGTGAGTTCAGTTTCGCCAGCTCATTTGTGAGGCGTTCGTGTGAGGCGCGCGTGAGGGATGATTCTGTCGAGTCGGCTGTCATGAGTTCAGAGCGCAGTTTCGCAAAGTCGACCTTTTGTGTGTACGTCGCCTTCTCCTGGTCTTCTCGGAGGACCATGGTTCGCGTCAGGTTCTGAATGCTGTAATTATTAGCTGAATGCCTTCGCGTTTGGTATTGCGAAAATGAGACACACCTCTCCTCGATGACATCCGAGAGAACTCTCATCATGCCCTCTGCCTGCTCCTCTGTGAACCCCTCCTCCTTCAGCCTCTGGACAAACTTCAATGTGTCGAAATGATGGTCCTTTTGCTGCGTCGCAGTCGCGCTGAAGTGGCGGCGAGGTTTAACAGCAGAGACATTGCTGGTGACAGAATGTGGTGATACTCGCCATCGCTGGCTAGAGCATTGCTGAATTGCTGCTGTGACGGGCCGTGTTGCGCATCGTGTGGAGGGCGTGGTAGATCTATTTCGTCGAGCGTCGAATGCGCCGATTGATACTGGTCGTACGATTCTTGGGGAACATGACAGCCGTGGTAGAACAGACTGCGGTAGTACGAGCTTCGGAATGGCAAGGGCATCCATTGTGAATCTTGTTGTTGGCTGTCTCAGTCACAAACATCTTTTGAGATGCTCAATGCCAAGCATCAACATGTCATGCCGAATTTGGGAAATCCATCCCGAGCCTGGCCGCTTTTTCCCGTCGGGGTTAAGACTGTCCAAAACACAACGAAATACTCAGGGATGGACAATGAAGCAAGAGTATAGCTTTGAAATGTAGAGAATTGGCCTGCTATATATCCTGCCGAAGCATGCAAAGCAATCATTATCTAACACAAACAGCGCTCATCGCTTGCTATGCATGTAGCCGCTCAAAGACAACAATTCCGAGTTGAAGAGGAAATACCGAATCCGTCTATCGTCCATACTCCAGACTTGGCACAATGACAGGCCCGTACTTCATCGGAGCAGCGTAGCCGCTGTCGTTCTGCACCATAAAATCAACCGCCAAACTGAGCTTTCCACCTCCATTTCCAGATACTGTTTGACCAAAGTTGCCGCTTACAATGTCTGGGTCGTAAATCACACAAGCTACGTAATTTCTCCGGCCCATGAGTCTTTTATGCTCGCGCGGCTGGCCGTTAACATCCTGGGTGAAGATCTCCATCATGTCCTCCTTCGTGTCCGTTGGCTGCTGGTTGCTTCGGTGGCCGTTTTGAGGCACGTATAGCGCGCGATTGTTGTGCAGAAGTCTGAGGGTGTAGCTGCCAGGCGGGCCATTGACCACAGATGACGAGATGATCTGGTACATAGTCTTGTGATCCTGTGGCCTCGAGGGGTCGTGCACCAGCCCGGCGCCACAACAGTCGACCGCTCCAGAGAAGAATGTCATTCGCAATGACTTGTTGTGCGCAATGCCTTGCAGAGTCCTAATAAGGTATGTACGCTCGAGATCCTGTCGTTGTGTCAGCTAACTTTCACCACACATGGAGGAAGCTCATCATACCTTTGAATCATGCGTCCACTGATCCCGGAGTTCGTCGAGAATGTCAATATCTCCAAAAGGACTCAGAACACCGCTCATCAAGCCGGACTTGCCAATGGCTTTCTTGACCGAGCTGAAGCCATCGCCGACAACACTCTTGGCACCAACAACTCCGGCCACTGAGCTAGTCACCTTGCCGAGCATATTGAAAGTGCCTGTGACAGCTTTCTTGCCAGTTGCCATTGAGTGTGCAAGGTGCTCGACAGACTCCAGACGAGGATATACAATGGGAACTGGGACCATCCATATACAATGCTGAACGCTGGGCGGAAGTGTCGCAACTTTGGGGAATATACCCTGGTAGGTGGGTCCCGCCATGACCTGGTGAGGATTGCGTTCTGATCGGCAGTCGGGACCGACAACTGTGACGCATGGTCCGAGATACTTGATAAAGTGCCATCCAGTGCCGGTGACTGTGAAGAGATCCATGTCATTGTTGACATTGCGCAGAATCTCAAGCGTCGTATGGTGCTGGAAAAGCAGGTACATCTCGATACCGAGCCTTCCGATGTTCTTGAACATGTTGGAAAACTGCATGTACTCGGGGTATGAGCCAAAGCCATCGAAGCTTACTGAGGTCAGCGCTGTAAAGAAGAATGTTGGGAGGACATAACCTACATATCATGATCATCAAGCGCTAGAATGTGTGGGATTTGCGCAAAAGCTTCTCGTAGGTGCGGCTGGTCGAAATGGCTGGTGTAGTAATGGAAGTAGGCGTGACACACATCTTCCTCGTGTTTTGCCGTCCACGGAGCGTTCTTCCGTGTTTCTTTCCCACTTGTCGCCGTCCACTGCTTCAGTAGCGGAAGCTCCTTCCAGAGTCGATCTGCAAAGATCTGGCCGCCAAGTCCCAATTGCACGTGGAAGCCGCCACATTCAGCGTTCTTCTGCAGAATGTCTTTCCACATGAGGCCTATTCCACCGAGCTTCGTCCTCTCGTTGGCATTGACATTGAGCGCGAAATCGTTGCCTGAGTGGGCAATGAAGCGCCAGCTTGTCTCATGGCGACCAGCTACCAAGAACTCGAAGCGTGTGCATCCAAGATGTGAGGTGATGGCATATGTCCACTTTGCTGCATGCTCTTCGTCCATCTTCAGGTCGATGTCATAGCGGTAGAAGATCCATGTTTGGTGGGTGTAAATTGGATTTGCCTTTAGTTGTCGTGGATTTGGCGAGAGATCTTGGCTTTGATGGATGTGTATGGTCGGAGGATGTGGCGTGTTCGTTACAAGAAGGATGGACCCAAGCCATAGGCCCCGCTCAAGGTCCATGTTTGTGTATCGCAGATATGGACCAAAGTACACACCATTGGTAGGATTGACTTTATACTGGTCCACGCCAGCAACTGGAGGCGGGCCTGTAAAGCCTGCTGCAGTTGGTGTGGCCATTGGCGCCATGCCAAAGTCGCCCGGAAAGCCAGGGGTTTGAGGCTGGAATCCTGGCGACTGCACCATCTGAGCCTTATTGAAACCTGTGGGGCTCATCAACGGGTTGACAAAGGTGCCGGTGGGAGACAAAGGCTCGTTCAGGTTTAGAGGCGTAGGGCCCTTCGGGAACTCCCACTGAGTAGATTGTGTGGGCAGATGGATGTAGTAGTACTGTCCAGAACTTGGGTCAAGGTGTGCGATCCAGCCCTCGGGCAGCGGAGGCGGAGACGCTGGCCCCGCGCCAGGTGCCGGGCTTGGTGTATGGCCAGGCTGCACTGATTGCGCTGGTTGTTGGACCTGACTTTGCGTGGGTGTTGGCGCCACCACTGCCGCAGGCTGTGAAGGACCAGCCTGCTGTTGACGTGCATCGTTGGCGAATGCCGGGTGACCTTGGTTTGGATCTGCCATCGAGACATTTTGGGCTGCTGGTTGCTGTCCCTTCTCGTTTGGATAGCTGTTAGGCTGGTTGGCCGTAGGCTGGGTAATGCTCGAATACGCTGGTGGAGGTTCCTCGCTCATGTGCAGACGTCCCATCTCGTGGTTGAGTGGGTGCTCAGGCAGCCCGTTCGCCTGTGCGTTGTTTGGAGGAGGCGAGAAGTGTGGAGTCGGAGCCTGTGGAAGCGGCCCTTGTGGAGGCGCACTTGTCGGCGCAACTGTGTCCATGCCCTGATACACCTGCGGCGGGCCATGCGGCGTGGTGCCTGGCTGCTCGGTCGGAGTCCATGGTCGTCGTGGGGGCTGTTGCTGCTGCTGCTGTGAGGGCTGCGAGGGTGGAATGCCAGGTCGAGGCTGCTGGTTTGCGTACACCTGGTTCCTTTGAGCGGCTGCCGCATTCTGTGCGCTCTGTGCTTGGAGGTTGGTGAGAGTGGATGTGCCCGCAATGCCGGCTGCTGCGAATCGTGCTTCGATGCCACCACCTGGAGGCGGGATTATAGGCGTCTCAGGGGGCGGAGGAGAGCCTCGTTGTGCGCGTACGGTGGAGGTGGAGGCGGTCGAGCTCAGGCGGTTCACGCCGCCCGGATTGGGGATCTTGAGCACCGGCTCCGACTGCTTGGTTGACGAGGGCCCGGATGGTCCCGCATTCGGTGGCGGCCAGTACTGTTGATGGTACTCTGGAAACGGGTTCACGGCAGGCTCGCTTCCCGCGCGCTGGGGCGCCTTCTGGAAGAGACCTTCTTTGTCTGGCGTATCTGGGCCTGGCGAGTCCGGGAGGGGCTTGGGCGCCGTTCCTCTTCGCTCAGCGAGCCTCGAGGGCTGAATCGAGCCGTCTGCGTTCCTCGCACCGTATCCTCCCACCGTCGGCCTGTTTGGATCGTTGGCCTCGAATCGTGCGCGCCTGTCTGGAGACGTGGGACTCGGCCCTGTCGCGTTGGACCCTCGCCGTCGGCCGTCGGTCTCGGGTGGAGTGGCATTCTTGGTGGCACGCTCGCGCTCGCTGAGGGGCGTGTATCGTCCTGAGCCCAGCGTCTGCTGCTGCTGCTGCTGCTTTGGCGGGCGGTCGTCTGGATATGGCAGCGGTGCGGTGGGTGGAGCTGTCGGGGGCGCGGGGAACGAGGGCATGGGCGGCGGGCGCGAGAATGCAGGCTGGTTCGAGCTGCCCGCTGAGTCTGTCCGCGGCGGCGGGCTCATGCCATCGCGCCCCTTCTGGATGCGCAACGGCCCAACTGTGGGCGTCTCCGGGTTGTCAGGGCGCAGGAACAGCTCCTCGTCGGCGCGGCCTTGCTTCCTGCCCTCCATGGTGCAATACGCCCGCGGTGGATGTCGTCTGCAGGTACGCCTTCAGGATCGCCAGCGATGACGGGCGTCGACGTTATTTTTGGCGACGGGCGCGGGTTAGCTCACCAGCTCACGGTGTCGAGGGCCGTGTGGGAGGTGGGCGGCGGGGTATGTTGGATGACGCGGGCGACAGGAGGCATGCAGGAAGCTGCACGATATACAGCGCCGGTGAGGGTATATGTATGTACCACGCGGATGACGGCAAATGCTGTCGACTCTCTTGCTTGACTGACAGGAACAGCCTACCAGCATACGCAAGCCTTCCCATGGCCTCTTCCCAGTTGGGCGGCAGCGGGTCTGCCTCGAACCTCTCGACGCGCCCGCCCATGTGATTGGACACGCCGTGAATATACGCGCCTGCGGCCGTCTTTGCGACCGCCTGGTCACACTTGGCGGGCGCATGCGAGCGCACCCTGTGCCTGGGTGGCAACGCCCGCGAATCAGCTGCTGCGTGTCGGGGCTATCTGTTCAAACTCTGTGGCGTGGTAGAGCAGCACCCTGACCTAGACCTCCACAAGCTGCGGCGGGCCGGGCATGCATCATGCAGCGGCCCGATGGCTTCCTACGATACCTTCTGAACATAGTCTCCTGCTTACCTTGGGTACTTTATGTATGCGAACCAAGACAGTTAGACTCTGCATTCATCCGGCGCGGCCAGCGTCAAAGGTCAAACTTCGATGCAGTAGCCAAGTAGGATGTTGATCCCAGCAACATCATGTTCTCCTTTTGCATAACAATCACCGGACGCTGTTCGCTGCAAGACAGTAGCCCATTTGGCCCTGACCCATGACTCTATCATGCTACCAGAAAACGATAAGTCAACAACAAACAAGACGCAAAGCGCCAGTGAGACTCACAGTTGCCATGTGCTAACTATAGCTAAGTATACGCAAGAAATACTACTACTATCAAAGTACGCCTAAAAAAGTTCGAAGAGACGCTCCAAAATGCCCTCACACATATCTAGAGCTTCAACGCAACCTTACTAATGCACTGAAGACCTCTTAGCCACCCCATGCGCAACGCCAGAGAAGTCCTAATACCAACTAAGAACATTCGCGGGGCGTGGAATTCACCGTGCATAAGAACGTAGCAGCCTAATCGCCTCACACCTTCTACAAAGACGGTTGTATATCAAATCCGCTGAATGTAGTGACTGAGTGAAACTAACGACGGGCGTTTGCACTCTGTCCAGTCCTGCGAACCTTGGAACTACACACTTACAATATAAAGTGCGTAAGATAAGTGGAAGGAGTATATACATATATATTTTATAAATGTATGGAAACACTTAAAACAGTACGTCCGGTAGTCAGACTTTCCCCCTGGCGCTGTCGAGCTTTCCCCTCCGCCGGATGTAAGTTTCGTCTTTTTTATGCCTCTTGTCGCATTCTTACAGCGAGATCCCAAGTTCGAGCCCAGACACATATCGAACTCAAAATCACTAGCAATGGAATGAAAATGTTTTTGTTGCTGAGTTCTCGAACGTGGTATACAAGATTGAGCTATTACGTTGGGCAATTCCTATAGTCTAAGGCCGCGTGTTTGATCAATTGCGATATTTGAGCTCGAGGCAACGCTACGACTCTGTCTCATCACATTGTCTGCAGTTGCTAGCTAGCTATCATGTCTTATATCCGCGGTGCGGCAGTGCCAGGTACATTTCCATTGGTGCATGTCGACACCTTGCTCCGAGGGGTCTCCTCTCCAGGCTGATATGGCGCATACTTGTCAACCAGGTAGCACATATCATTGTACGCTCTATTGGAAAATAGCGAGTCAGTCTTGTTCATTCTTGTCAGTGGCCAGAACTTACGTTTCTCTAACTACAGACCCAGGATGGTGCGCCGAGTGCACAACGTTCATTTTCACGCAATAAAGTCGATTTCGGTCGTCGAACTCTTCCGCCGGTTCGCTCACACTCATATTCCGGAGGTATTCCCGCTTGTACTCGTGCGACTTGATCTTGTGTCTTTCACATCTCCACATGCCGATTTTCATCTCATGGTGAGCGTAGTATGCGCCAGAATCGAATATATAGATGTTGCTGCTGGAAACGTCCGTTCCGATATTGCCTTCCCACAGATCGCCGTGGATGAGACAAGGCTTGACTTTCCGGCCGTCTTGCTCAAGGGCTCCAAGAAGTCTTGGAATTACATGGCTCACGGTGCGTTGAGCAATCGATTCAAACTCTGGCCAAGGACTGCATTCCCTTTTCTCAATGACAAGCGCGGCTTGGAGTAGCTTTGTGAAGAAGCTGGTCCAGCTCTCGTCCCAAGCTGTTTCCTGCACAAACCGGCCATGGCAGGTAGGAACGTGGAATCCGAACTTTCCCGTCGGAGATTCACTCGACCTGTGCAACTCGGCGAGTTTGGTACACAATTGAACAGGGTCTGGCATGTCATTGGTCATGTTGATAAACTCGCACAGAAAGAAGTACGTTTCCGGATCCTCCTTGTCGAACTTCCCCCACGCAAGAGGTTTGGGAACAAAGCTAGGCGCGGCACCATAAAGCGCGACCATCGAATTGAACTCTCCCTCCATCATGACTCGACCGGATTCCTCCGTCGAAATCTTCAGGAAGATCTCCTTCTCCTTCCCATCTGGCAACAAAACTTTCAAGCACGCAGTGACGGCCCATGCAGACGAGCCGTAGCTGTTCGCGGACAGGACTTTGCTGCCCTCTAGTAGAGCTGCGATTTGTATGAGTTCAAGGACAAATCAGGCCCAATGGTACCTACCCTTCACTACGGCCTCGTCTAAGGGGAAGTTCCCCTCGACATCGACTTGTCCTGCTTTCTTCACGACTGATTGCACCGCTGTTGACATCTTAAGCCTGGACTGACTCGAAATCTACGGATAATCGCAACCCTCTTATACAGAGCGAGCATGGCAGCCGTGAAATCCGGAGACATTGTCGATACAACAGCGCCGGAAACGGCATGCGCATCCTTTGTACATGTTCCGTGGCGTTTCCATTCAGCGCTGAAGCACTGCTATGATTCGTCAACTTAATCGAGGCTTGAGCCTGGACAAAGAGCTCGCGTTTGGGTGTCTGTAGCCTTGCGAAACTACTGGGTTATTGATCCCTCGCGTGGGGTCGAAATAGCAGTTGCTATGTACAAGTCCAAGAAGGCTAAACACAACAACGATTACCACTGGCTGATACAGTCTAGACATTGAACCGCTCGATGTGGAAGACGTTCTTGGACGGCCTCACACAAGTCTAGGTCTTGGACGCAAACTTGATGACGCACTGAAAGCCTCCTAGCCACTCCATGCGCAACATCAGAGAAGTACTATCAGCACTTCAACATCATCGCGGTACATAGAGTTTTTAAGAAGTATGCGAAAGAATTAGGGAATCTTACTGATTCCATACCGGAAAATTGTCCGTAGACCATATCGAACTTGTGAGCTATCTCATGTAGAATATATCCCACCAAACGCGCCGAAGCCCTAGGTCCTTCCTAGTTGGTGTAAGTTGGCATATAATACACAATGCGAGAACTCCATATCGAACGCTCACGCTCATGAACGAACAAATATTCGCCTCAAACCACCACATCCTACAACTGCTCAATACCCTCAACGAGCTTATCGAGACTCTCATCCCCATCCTTCGACAGCAGATCACTGACCATCCTCGACCTATTGCAAGTTAGCATCTTCCAACAACCATTTCTCGCGTGTTCTGAACATACAAATTCCCCAACCTACACGACCCCATACTCTCCTCCAGCTCGCGTGACTTGACTTCCGCAACACCAATGACCTTCTCCGGCACTCTCGCCAGACGCGCAACATTCAGCCCGTACGAGCGATGACTCGTTCCTTCTGCGACTTCGTACAAGAAGACGACTTCCTTGCCGCCATCGCGCTCTTCAAACGACATGTGTACATTCTTCAGCTCCCCGTCGAACCGATCTTGCAGGCGGGCGAGGTGCTGATAATGCGTGATGAAGAGCGTTAAGGATTTGAGGTCACGAATGACGTAGTCCAGAACAGCTTCTGCGATGGCGACACCGTCGAATGTGCTGGTTCCTCGGCCGAGCTCGTCGAGAATGATGAGGCTGCGTGGTGTCGCTGATTTGAGGATATCTGATGTCTCGTTGAGTTCGACCATGAATGTTGATTCACCTTTGAGCATGTTGTCGAAAGCGCCCATACGTGTGAAGACTGCATCAAGCATACCGAGTCGAGCTTCAGTAGCGGGGATATATGAGCCGATCTGGCCCATGATGGCGATTAGAGCTGCGGAACGAACATATGAGGATTTGCCGCCCATGTTGGGACCTGTGACGAGAAGTGCGCGAGTAGATGCATGTGAGAGCTGGAGGTCGTTGGGCACGTAGGTGTCAAGAAGGAGCTGTTCGACCATTGGGTGGCGCCCGCCGACAATGTCGAGCTCGGTAGTGTCGATGAAGGTGGGTTTGACGTACCCGGGCTGATTGGCTAGGGTGGCGAGGGAGAGTAAAGCGTCGAGTGTAGCAATACTGTGAACGCAGTCACGTAGTTCTTGATACTTTGCTGATATGTCGTCGAGCAGTCCTTTGAAAGCAGCGTCGCATGCGGCGGCCAGCGACTCCTTGTACTGGTCACGCTCTTGTAGCATGCGCTTGACTTCTGGTGTGTGGAAGCGTAGGATTGCCTTTGTTGCCGAGACTTGCTGCCATGATGCTGGGACCTTCTTCTCTTCTGGCGACTTACGCTTCACTTCAATAAGGTACTCGATACCGGCGACAGTAACATAGTCAACTTTGGATTTCCCTAGCTTTGTTGCTGCTTCTTTGCGATGTGTGTCAAGATCGTGCTCTACCGATGCAATGCTGAGCTTCAAGTCATTGATATCCTCGGCTTCGAACTCTTCGCGGAAAAAGCCATACTTGTCATCGTCTTTCGCAGCTTTGGCGTTGATACGTTCGAGGAAGGCATTCACGTCTTCGTAGATCTTCGGCACGTTTGAAACAGCTTCGCTGAGCAAGTTTGAAGCGAAGCCGCTCTGCTCAGGCGTCTTGGCTGACAGGTACTGGCTTGCTATATCCTGAAGACTCTGGAGAGCTGCAAGCAGCTCCGGACGCGAGCACTTCTTGTAGTATATCCGGATGAGTACCTTTTCGAGGTCTGTCTTGATCTTCCCGAGCAGGAACTTGACCTTGTCCACGGGTATGGTATTTTCGCCCTCTTTGAGCTCTTCGACAGCAGCGATGCGCTCTTCCAGCCGCTCCTTATCGATCAAGGGCCGACCTACCCATTTCCTGAGCAAGCGCTGCCCGAAACGGGTCTTTGTTCTGTCCATCGTCCAGAAGAGGCTGCCCTTCGTGGTGTAGTCCGTCTGATTTTGGTAGATTTCAAGGCTCGATAGCGTGTTACCATTCAGGAGCATGTAAGACCGAGCGCTGAAGGGCTGGAAGTACTTGGTTAGGTCGAACACATGTTCCAGTCCGTAGTCACTCAGGTATGTTATCATTGCTGATAGACATATTGTGACGTGCTCTGACAACTGGTGGACCTTGTCGAGGACGGCGCCCTGCTGATCAGATCCACTTTCCTGGCTGGACTTCATCTTCCCAGCGTAAAAGTTCGAGATGTGGCTATAGGCCTGCGCAGCCATCGTTTTCGGTTTCTCTACTCTTTCGACTCTCGATCTATCACCAAACACGTTGGTTTTGCTGGCTGAGAGATGCTGTATCAACTTGTCGGTGGCCTTTGAAAGATCACCCACAATCAGAAACTCGGCAGGAGCGATATGCAGCAGACGTGTTTCGATCTCACTGCGCATGAAGCCATCTTCGAAGTCATCGTAGATGATGTCGCCTGTTGCTGGCTGGACAGCCACTAGACCAACTTGCACCTTTTCGTCGGTGCCCCAGCCTTTAGCATTTGTTTCCGTGATGCACAGGAGATAACCTGTGGCTTGCGCACCCACACTAGAGCCACTTGAAGGAGTCTCCAAGCCCTCCACATCGTCGACGTAGGTGCCTTTTGTGTATAAATTTGTGAGCTTTCGGACGAAGGGCGTATTTCGATTGGTTCCGGCTGCTTTGAGTGCTGCCGTCTCCAATTGACGTACGACCCCAACCTTATGATTGGCCTGAACGAGGCGCTTCACGTGGACTTGTAGGCGATGTACGGGAAAGCTGGCGGAGGCAAATCGGTCGTAGTGCGCTTCCGAGGGATGCTCATCGTACCTGGTAGAATTAGCGGCCTCTTACTTGTAGTGCATGCTAGAACGAACCTAAATTTCCCAGGAATGCATACGATGCCCAGCTCTTTTGAAGCCGTACGCGCATCCTCGCCAAAGAACTTGAACTTGTAGCCGACCTCCATGACGATGACGGTATCTAGGTGCTTCCGCTTGATATCGAGGTACTGCAGCTCCATGGGCGTGAGCTTTGTCGCCTTCTTCGTCGCAGCACCCTTCTTGCCTTTCGCAGGCTTCGGGGCTGGCTCTTCGTCCTCGTCCTCATCTTCGCCCTCTGCTTCCTCGCCATTGGCGCTATCTGGAGATATGATTTTGTTCCGTCTCCGCAGTTCCGCGAAGCTGTCAGGCTTCCCTAGCTTCTTTACAAACTTCTCGTGGAGCTTCTCCCTCTGCCTCTGCGTTGCTGCATCGTCGTCGGCATTCTCGTCCCGAACCACCGGCGACGACGAGAACAAGAACTTGGACGTCCTCTCTGTGATCTTGGGCGGCTTTGGTGTGTTCAGACTCGTTGCTGATGTCTGCACAAGGGAGGGACGCAGAGCAGCGTCGCCATTGGTGGCTCGCACCCGCTTTGGAGGCGATGCACGGCTGCTGTCCGCGTCGTCGTCGTCCACATGCTCGTCGATGGAGCGCTTGCGGGCAGTGACCGGCTGTCGCACTGGCAGCGCGTCCTCGTGGTCGGAGTCGTGGTTCGCGCCATTTGTGGCAGCAGGTGCTGGCTTGGGGGCGGGTTTTGGTGTTTGCGAGGGTTTCGGGGTGAAGAAGCTCGAGATGGTCTGCTGCTTGCTCTTCTGGGACAGGCCCTGCGAGGACTGGCTGCTTTTGGGTGCCATTGGCAACGTGTGGGGTTGATACTAAAGTTCGATGTTGGCGCGGATAGTGACGCGTTCGGGCAAGTGCGACGCGCTCACGAAGTCACGTTTTCGTCCGATCACTCCGCATTACATCATCCAGGAACACTTCAAACACGATGCACTGTCATGGAAGAATGATTCGATGAAGCAACTCTCACGTCTTCGCGACATACTGCATGAACCACCGAGCTTGCAATGGGCTAGGTCACTGGAGTGGCGCTTCCAGCACTTTCAAGCTTCTTAGCCGGCAGCTTGTTACTCTAAACGAAGCTTGATGCTCAGTGACGTGCCAAGTGTCGCATGTCTCCCACTATTCTGTGCATCGTGAGAGAATGTCCCATAGGTAATAGCATCTATATAGAAGGCCTTGAACCGCTATCGTCCGCCCCGCAGCATGGCTTATCTGTTCGGCTCATCGCTATCGTGGACTAGGCGCATTCGCAGCCCATGATTAATAAATGCGCAGTACGCAAGGCACAATGTCAAATTTTTATAAAGGATTGCACCGAGAGCCTCGTCTCTGCCGCCGAGATTTGACGCGGCCCTTGTCACCGGTCCGTGGTGTCGTTCTCAAGCATTTGACCTTCCCAAACGGATCAAAGCCACTTCCGTAAGTGGGGACTGCATGGACTATCAAGTACGCACGCAATCGGCAAGGCAAACGAGGCGCCCTGGTAGCCGGGTCAGGGCCTTAAGTGCACAATGATCTCACTGCTTGTTGATCTTGCTTCTTCCACCATCCGACGATACTACAACCTTGAGCCTGGGATAATGGTTTGCGGTACTACTTCATTGTCGCGGTGGTTGACGGGCCTCTTGACGGTGCAGACCGTGCTTGCGAGCCCTCTCTCAACTTACCCAACACCGCCTGTTTTGAGAGCCGGCCAGCTTGGTGCTGTGGCTTCAGAGGCTGAGATATGTAGTAAAATCGGAATTGACTTGCTCAAGGCTGGCGGCAATGCTGCGGATGCCATGGTCGGTACAGTCGCGTGCATAGGTACCGTTGGAATGTACCATAGTGGTAAGTTTGGAATGCGCAACTCATATACGCAAAGGTTCAGATGGAATTCCAAGACTAACAATCACAGGACTCGGAGGAGGCGGTTTCATGCTTGTGCGAGCACCCAATGGCAGCTATGAGTTCATCGACTTTCGTGAGACGGCACCAGCCGCGGCTTTCGAGGACATGTATAAGAACAACACCCAGGCCAGTCTGACTGGCGGCCTGGCTTCAGGTATTCCAGGTGAACTCCGCGGCCTCCAGCGCCTCCACGAGAACTATGGCAAACTTCCATGGGCTACCGTTCTTCAGCCGGCCATCAATGTTGCTCGCAAGGGCTGGCGTGTCAACGAGGACCTGGTCAAATACATGGTTTCAGCAATCGCTTCAGCAGGTCAGAATGCCACTTCAAACTTCCTAATCAACGACCTTGAGTTCGCGCTCGATTTTGCGCCTCAAGGCCGCCTATTGAAGCTCAACGAGACCATCACGAGGAAGCGCTATGCCAACACTCTTGAAGCCATTGCCCAGCACGGCCCGGATGCTTTCTATGAAGGCCCCATTGCAGAAGCCACCATCCGCGCACTACAAGCCCAAAACGGCACCATGACCCTTCAAGATTTGAAGAACTACACCGTAGCCATCCGCAAACCTTCCACCATCAATTACCATGACTACAAACTCACTGCCTGCTCTGCACCCAGCGGCGGCGAAGTCGCTCTCACAGTCCTCAAGATCATGGAGGGCTACAGCAACGTCGGCGTCCCCTCCAACCTCAACCTCACCACGCACCGCCTTGACGAATCCATGAAATTCGCCTACGGCATGCGCGCCAACCTCGGCGACCCGCTATTCCTCAACGGCATTGACGAGTACCAAGAAGACATGATCTCCGCCGCCACCGCCGCAGAAGTGCGTTCCAAAATCTCAGACACCCGCACCTTCAACACATCCTACTACGACCCTCAAGGTCTCGAGAGCCTCGAGACTCCCGGCACAAGCCACATTGTCGCAGCAGACCACACGGGTCTAGCAATCACGCTCACAACAACAGTCAACCTACTCTTCGGCAGCAAACTCGTCGTCCCCGAAACAGGCGTCATAATGAACAATGAAATGAACGACTTCAGCATCCCCGGCGTCTCAAATGCATTCGGCTATATCCCCAGTCCCGCGAATTTCATCCGCCCCGGTAAAAGGCCACTGAGTTCTATATCCCCCGTCATCGTCGAACATCTGAATTCCACATCGCTCGTCGACGCGTTTTACGTCGCGATTGGCGCAGCGGGCGGATCGAGGATTATTACGAGCACGATTCAGAATCTGATTCATATTCTTGATGGGAATAAAACTGTGGCGCAAGCGCTTGCTCAGCCGCGTATACATGATCAACTCATTCCCGCGAGAGTGGAGTTCGAGTACGCGTTTGATAATAGTACGACGGCGTTCCTCAAGGAGATTGGCGCGAATGTCACGTGGGTTGCGCCTGGGGGTAGTACGGCGCAGGGCTTGCGGAGGTTAGGGAATGGTACGTTTGAGGCGGCGGGTGAGCCGAGGCAGACGAATAGTGGCGGGTTTGCGGTCTGAAGGACTAATTTGTGTGAGGGGAGAGAGGAGAGCAAGTATGGAGTTGCGATCTGGGATGAATCTGGTCTCTGCGTGGCACTGGCTTGTACTAGTCGTGAGACGGAGATGAGATATCAGTCAGATTGACGGGAAGATGCGGAAATGATAATGAACAAATGAACAAACATGTCACTAGATTCCTTGGCCATCGTCCGTTCTCACAACGTAAGACGACCGACTTCTCTCATCTTCTATCTATCATCTCACACATCTCGCGACAAGTGTGAAAATTTTGAAACTGAAATTTTGGTATTGGAATCTCGTAGCTAGGTTCGCTATGCGACGACTATCTAGAGTGTCTTATGCACTCCTACGATATGTGTGGCAGCCAAAAAGGCCATCCAACGTCTCAATGACGAGGGCTCTCTTGTTCCGAGAGCGAGTATACATTACATGGGAAGGGAATGGGGCAGCGACCTTTTGGGGTGATGGGGAGTGTATTACCTGAGCAGAAGCCGAGTGTCCGCTCATTATGGTTCGCAATGCCGCCTACCAAAAGGGGCGTGAGGCCTACATCCTGAATACCAAGAGACTCTGGTCCGGAGTATGCAATGTAGCAGATCAGAGTTCATACGCAGTTGGGGATGGGGCGATTGGACTGCAGGGCCAGACGAACCTCAACTACAAGTGAAGTTAGCAGATGGCCTGAACATAAAAAGTGCAATAACATACCATAACTCCCGCGCAGATCTAGTGGCGAGTCCGCTGACCAGCCTTCTTCGAGGGGCCGACGCTGACGGTTACTGCTTCGTTGCTCGGGTTCGCTCTGCAGAAGATTAGGTTAGCAAGCTCCATGTAAAAATTGAGAAGTGGTGATTACATTTCGCTAGCGGCCGTGCAAATATGGAAGTAAACGACAATGAAGCATATGTGAAGGGAGACCGGCGCCGATGCGACCATCGGAAGCGATGCGCGAAGCCAGAGTCGGATGGCCTCGAGGGTCGTAGCTCGCATCGAGAACTACAACACACACGAGGCCAATCCGACAGGCGAGGCGTGAGCTGTTGCCGCACCTAGCGACGAAGATCTATTTGCGCTGACGCTTGTTTGCTGTGTTGTGAGGCTGTCCTTTGCGTTTTTGGGAGGGATGGGAAGCGCTCTTAGCAGTAGCAGATGATACATACCCGTTGATATCACGATCAAGCTTCATGTACTCCTCCGCGGCGTCCTTTCCTCCACGGTTCAGGAGATAGTCCATGTAGTACTGCGACAGCTCCTTGGAGACGTCAGGGGCGAAGCGGCCTTTGGTGCGAAGCAGGTCGTACACAGCCTTGACACGCTGGTGTACGTCCTCTTGGTCGGTGGTTGGCTGGGCCACCTCAAACTCGAGGTACTTGAACCAGAAATCGCGCGAATCGAGGAACTTGGTGTGCTTGTCGGAGAAGATCTTGCGGGCTTCATCGACAGAGCCTTTGCACTGCCATAGAATGCGTACTTGCTCAGCAACAAGCGTGCCACCAATGCCGTGATCAGCCTGGCCGATGTACTCTTCAAGCAGGCGCACCGCGGCGTCGTTGCCCTCATGTCGTCGCTCGACGTTAGCCAAGGCAAGCAGAATCTCCTGGTGCCACGGAGCCTGTTCAAGCATAGCGATATAGATGTCACGGGCGACCGATGTGCGACCGAGCTTCTCCTCGAATCGAGCCCAGTTGAGGCGAATGGCCGGTGATGAGATGGACACGAAGATACAGCTGGCACGCATGTAGATGATGCGAGCATCCTCGTCTCTGCCTTGTGAGAACATCCAGCGGGCATAACGCAGCCAGAACTCGTCGTACAGCGCGCAAGTCACCAAGCAACGCTCATATAGAAAGCGCGTACGATCGAAGTCGCCTTGCTTCTCCTCGTAGTCGAGATACTTGCGCCAGTTATCCAGTTCAGCATCGTCGAGCTCGTTGACGTGGAAATAGGCTCGCTTGATGTCATTCTCGAAATTCCAGCGAGCTTGGACATCTGCCTGTGTGCGCACGTATGCTTCGTAGGTGGACTGATGGATGTGCTGACGCATCTGGCGATCAGCCTCTAGAGGTGGCTTCTCTGGCAGACCCTGATTCTCGATCGCGATCTGTTTCTGCAAGACTTCAAGCGTCTCAGCATCCACTAGCTCCTCGATTGGTCGAACGTTCACCAGAGTTACGTATTTCTCGTAGGATATCGCAAACGTGGCCGAGGGAATGCGTAAGACGCGGTTTAATAGTTTGGCGGCGTTGCCTGGCTCTTGGACGCGCTCTTCGAATTCGATGTACTTGTCCCAAAAGGGTTTGTTTTGGAAGTCCAGACCAACGAAGTAGGCGCCTCGCTCGAAAAGCCTATGCGGTCAGTTGGTCTGCTTGCCACTAAGAGTTATGGGAGAGGAAAGAGGGGGTGGTAGAAATTGGAGGGGGGCAACCAGCTTGTATGAGCAAGTCCACGACAAGGAAGTGAGCTGCTGCGCCAGATTTGGGTGGCCGACAGAGCGAACATGGTATGATACAGGGTGAGTCTATGAGTCGCAATGCAGGAATGCAGCGGGGTTCTGTTGGGCTTGAGGTTGCGCCGCGATGCTCCAGAGCGCTGTTCGCTAAGGTGCGATCTGAGTTTATGCGACGGGGGAAAGGTAAGACTTACTCTCGAATGATGTCGTTGTTGTGCGACGTGTCCATCTTGAAGGCGCAGTAGTTTGCCCACAGGTCCGGCGAGTTCGTAATGCTTGATACGCCGCGCTCATACACCTAGTAGCTATTAGCCTCACTGCCATCCAAAACTTCAGGAGCTTGACGGACCATCTCGGCCGTCTCGGTGCCACCGATGGCGAACTCGAGGTCGGCATATTTCTTCCAGTAGCCGAAGAAGAGCGGGAACTTTGCGAGGAAGCAGTCGTAGACGTTGCGCACCAGCTCGATGGCCGAAGGACTTGAGTTGCGGTTCACGCCGCCTTCGAGGTCGGCTGCGCGATTGACGAGCACTTCCCAACGCTCGAAATCATCCTCATTCTCTACCTGTATTGATGTAAGTCCATGGGGCTTTGAATGGTGGGATGGGGTGTTACTTACAACCGCGTCGAGGAGCTTCCTGATCTCACCAGCAGCTTCATCGCCAGTGTAATGCACCTGGGCGATCGCGCCTCGACCCAATGCGATCATCGTGTCGCAAGTAGCGAATTAGGTGTCGCAACAACTAGTTGATGGCAGAACAGTGCAGAGTCTGCGTGGGAATTTGGTGGTTGGTTGAAGAGTTGGTGGTGAGAGCTTCGCGACGCAGGCTCGTGGAAGCTGCGAACGGAGTTCGTGTCGGGGGTTCCACTTTCGTCAGCATCTAGTGCAAAGGCCCCCAAACACCACGTGACCATGTACTAGTGGTGACTGCAGTTACATTATGTCGCTTAGATTGCGATAAGACACCGCTCAAAAAGCTCAGTGTGACCGAGAAATGAGAGGACTGGTGACTGACTTACGGAGTTAGCACATGGTAGTCACATTCATAGGTTTGCTGATTGTGTTGCCCTCAAGTCTCCGTGACTGCAATTGAGGATAGACTTTGGCAGGAGCAGGCGATTCAGGACAGCGAACAGATGGTTTGAGATAAAAGTCTGAGATCAATCATATCCATATCATCATACTACGTAGGTATAGGCATAGACTTTTCTAGCGGGCACTGAAAGCCCAGGTATCAATCATCAACAAATCGCCACGCAGTCTTTCACACATCAACCGTGACTCCAGCCTCTAAAAACACCCTTGAGCGCAAAATCCCTCCAGCAGACAGCTCGCACCAAGTCAAGCAGTGCCCTGTTCCTTCACAAATTTGGAAGTGTCTTCTCCACCAAAGGAGAACGGGCTCTTGCCAACCTCTGGGCTTCGTGGACTGATTGGCAGTGCAAACAAATCGTCATCATCATCGTCGTCGTTAGCATTTACTGTCGGGCCTCGTGACCGGAATACTGGCGCTGGTCCAGATAGTGCGTTGAGCGAGCCCATGCCAGCAAAGCCCGAGCCCTGTTGCGCAATAATTGCTGGCGGCTGAATTGCAGTAGCAATCTTCCGCGGCGGTGCTTGTTGCGCCTGAGGTTGCTGTGGAGGCTTCGCAGCAAGCGCAGCTGGGTTGGCACCTTTGAAAAGTGCAAATGACGAGACGGCGACGTCAGACGACTCGGGCGACAGTGGGTTGGAATGTGGCATGCCACCAATAGGCGTCAGATCCTCTTTGTTGGTGCTCAGCTTCAAGCCGGCGAGCTTCTCCATCAACCGTCCTCCACCAGGCGATCGTGGACTGGCAGGGCCACCTTTCAGCTGGGCTACTGAGGGCTCGGAAAGTTGCAAGCTGAGGCCAGCTGGGCGGGCATTTACGCCGAATGTCGTTTCTATCCACTCCTTCTCGTCGACGGCCATCTGTAGGCCGATGCCTTCGATGTTGTTCCGCGACTCGGCATCGATCTCTTTCTGCAACACCTGCAGCCTCTTCTTTGCCCAGATAGTGTGGAGTACGCCCTTTTTGCCCGCCGCACGCGCAGAGGCGCCCAGTTCAGGAGGGAACAGAGCAGGCAGCGGATTTGTGTGCCACACGACTGGCGGTTTTGTCGTGTCTTGCGGCCGCAGAGTCAGCGACACGCTGGTCGGTACTGCAACTCCCGGCGGAAGCAAGAAGTACATCCTGTGAACATTGTTGTCGAGTTGGTCACTGCCCGTAGCGGGCAGAACCCTCGTGCTGCCATCCCAACTTATGTGCCAGTTTCCACGTATGCCAAAAGTAGTCTCAGTATCCTCCCATTCTACCATCAGGATCTTTGTGCCCTCTGTGGCGTTGGCATGGCCGGCCTGGTACTCGTAGCGGGCAAGCGCATTCGTGCTAGAGATGCTGGGTGACTCCACCTCGTCCTTTGCGGGACCCCTCGTGGTTGTGTCTACAGCTGCGAACGGACTGGTGGCTGGGGAAGCCATTGGAGCGTAAAGTGTGGACGTCGAGGGCGCGTCCCTGGAGAAGCTGCGTGTACGGATCAGTGGGGGCTGTGCGAGTCTGGAGCAGCGTTAATAACGGGGACGCAGATTGGCAGTCGTATGCGGGCCTGCAACGCCTTCCGCTGTCACAGAACCCTTCGCCGCCCAGGCACTCCCGTCGCAGCCGGATCTACTATATGCCCTCATATTCTCTGCTTTGGAGAATACCTCTCCTCTCTTCGCAGGGCGACGCAGCTGCCTTCGTAATCGTCGTCGGTCGTGCCTGCTATTATTAGCACCACTGGCCACCCGATGGCGGGAAGGAGCGGCCAGCGCGCCACTGGTGGGCTTGTGGTACTGCAGGCTAGCACCTCCAATGAGACTTCTCACCTGCTACACCACGCATTTTGATAAGTGCAGCGTGAATATATCTCAACAGTATTTGAGCTCACTTACACTATACGTGTATCACCCAAGAGGTATTCGGTGCATTATCGAATCTGCGCTGAGGCTCTATTCGCACACGAGGGTCTTCAGGAGTGTCCCACCGGACGTGTCAATGCGCTGTAGCTTCGCGCCGGGCTGGCCAATCACATTTGCAGATGCACAAAGAAGGCGCAGTGAAGTTGCGAGCGATACGCTCGTTTCAGCTTGGATTCTTCTCCATCAATCGAGCTCACACTGAGCTCCTATCAAATACTATACAGGTATAGATGGGTGCTGCACTAGCAACCCATGAAGCCCCTTTGCCAGTCCCAGGTGCTGCCAGGGCAAAGCAGGCACCGAATTCAAGCCGTGAAATCGTCATCCATCAAATCCCGCCAGCGCCGTGCTGATGCTGTCTAGCTCTCCTGAGCTGAAAATGCCAAAATTACAAAGTGGGTATAATGCGTTGCGAATGTAGTATATGCAAGAAAAAAGGAAAAAGGCTTTTGAGCGAATGGTTGCGACCATGCGCGAGTGAGAAAAGAAAGTAGTGATTGCGAGGCGCAGACAGACCGGGATGCTCCGAAAAGGGCCGACACTTCAGATCAACAAGAAGTCCCAGCCCTTCTGGCGCATCGTGTCCCGCCAGTGGACACTCTGAATGGTTCCCTTTGCGAGGTTGTTGTCGTTGACCCGCCACACCTCGCTCAGGAGCTCCTTGACTCTGCCGAAGGAGCCGAACTCTGCAGAGCTGCCGAGCTGGCTTGCGCGCTGTGCCAACATAGTGCGGAAAGGTGAGTTTGGTAGCGAAATGGAGCCGGCCACGAGAAGAGGCCACACAAGCGAGCGATCGAAGCCCTCGGGGCCAGTGGGGATGTACTCCATGGCTTTGCAGAAAGCGTTGACGAGGTTGACGCTGCTTGCTTGTGTGCGATCGTAGCCAGGGACGAGGCTGCAGAGGTACATGCGAGCGGCCAAGCGGAAAACGGCTGTCATGTTCTTGCGAAGTTGTCGTGGGAGGAGCTCACCGGTGGGAGTGATTGCGAGGTTGAGTGATCCATGGGGTGGCTCGGTCAGACTGATCTGCTCACCGAGGAGCTGAATGTGCTGGCAAAGCTGCGATTGATCCATGTTCTCGAGCTTGAGCGCCTCGAGGCAGGCGATTTCGGAAATGAGGTACATGATGCGGTCCTCGCAGCCCATGAGCTCGGCCAGGCCGGAAGGTGCGTCGGCGATGAGCTTCTCGCGGTAGGTATCTGCGAAAGAAGGTGTCTTGCCGAGCATTGTAGCGCCGAGGATATCGATCCAGGAAGCAAGCGTCATGTTGAAGGGAGGTTGAGAGTGTGCCTGTCCATTCAACGAGACCATCTGGTTCGGAAGATCCAGCTTGTGAACGAGGCTCTGAACTGCTTGGAAATGCTGGTGCCATGGAATGTCAACGAGACCATCGTCGAAGCGACCGACTGAGCAGGGGAAGAAGATCATGCCGAGAGTGGCCTCAAGAGTCTGCGCGTGCAAGCTGTCGCTGAAGAGGGAGTCGGTGAGCTGCGAGACCGTTGCGTATCGGTTGCGGTAGATATCCTGGTCGATCTGCTTGTCTTGAATCCCCATAGTCGTCTTCATGTGCAGGGCGGACACACTCAGGCAACAATGCTGGTAAGCTTTGTTGAGCTCAAGAGCTGGCATGATGACGTCTGCGCGCGCTGAGCCAGGCTGGTTTGCCTCAAGAACCGGATAGATCAAGGGCATCACATTGTCGACAAAGTGGGTCAGAAGGTGTTGATCACATTCGTCAACCTGGATGATTGGGTTGTGCGAGGGACTAAAAGATCCATGGTTGACGTAATCGAAGAAAGGAATCTCGAGCGGCTCTTCGGTGAAAGATTCGCGGTGGCTCTCAAAGTAATCTTGTTGGATCCAGTTGTCGGTCGCGTAGCCTCCGACAGCTGGTGGTGTTTGGTAATGACTGAAGGTCGAGATGGTTGAATCCCGGCGTGTTGGAATGTCGTTGATGAACATCTGGCTCTCGGTCTTGATGTCAATCTCAAATGGAGCGAACTGTCCCGCATGGGGGAACGATGGAGCAAACATTGGCGGCGGCATCGAGGCATTGTAAAAGTCTGGCGTTGATCCGGCGTTGAAGTTGTAGTCTAGTGAGTTTTGCGAATCGACCGAAGCCGCGCGAGTGCATGCGATGCCATCTGAGAAGGTGTCTGCTGTCTGGAGGGAATGGCAAAGACTCGGCGGGGTGTTGGTACCCATTGTCACACCTTGGGCACTCTTCTCATTGAGCTTTGTGCGCTTGATGATGTTCTTGATGACTTCCTTTTGGTTTCGCCTCTGCTCGTTGTTGCTCCACCACATGGGCCTCTTGTACTCGCACTTCAGACCAAGATGTTTGCATGCGCGGCAGGAAGACTTTCCCTCATCGCACTTCTTGCGTCTTAGGCGGCATGTGAAGCACCCTGCAGAACACCATTAGCCAGATGTCAAAGCGCAGATCCCTGCACAGAATTTACATACCTGTTCGTGACCGGCGGTGCATGGCTTGCTTTGCGTTCTTTGCTGCGTTCGCAGCGCTCGTTGTTGTTGTTCCAACCATTGTAGCAGAGTGTTTGCTAGATGTGGGTGCGGTCGAAGAAGAAGACATTTGAACTAGGTCCCGGACCTGTGGTATATGAAGAAAACTAGTAAAGCAATGCGCGGCAATAAAGACTGATTCGCGACGGGACGATTGACAGGGGTAATTAAAGATGGGTACGCGAAGCTCGACCAGCGGGCTTGATGTGTATGAAGGAGCGAAACCAAATTATGCGATGTCTTCTGTATGCTGGGTAGATGTGAGCTATATGTACCATAAGAGTCCCGCATACAGCACAAAGTTAGCAAATATTGCTCGAGCTATTCTTGGAGTACATACTGCTCGACCAGGGTCATTGAACCAGACGGGAACGCAAGTGACATGGTATAGTGCGGCACAGCATGATGATTGGGTCGCCTAGTCTTAGCCTGCAGCCTGATGTCGAAATTTACGGCCATCTGATTGCAGCTATTTTGGGTACCCGCCCATATGCACAGTTATCGAAGCTATATGGCCCACCTGGTCCTAGCCCCAGGTGGACCTTGCTCAGGCGTGCCTTGGTCTCCTGCCGTCCCCAACCTCCTCGCGGGGGCAGATCAAGATGCATCCGCGGACTGTGCAGCGGCTCGATAACTGGCCGGCCCGGACGTTACTGGTAGCCTCGTCCGTGTGCTGCAGATCGTCCCAGTGCGTGCCAAGCCGTAGATGAACGATTTATATCTGCGTCCAGAGACTCGGGCAGTCATAGCCTAAATGTGGTGCGTTCCAGACAGTCAACAGAGAGAGGCATTCTGCCGCGACTCGTCAGTAGTGAAGTGTTGACCGTCGGCCAGCTAGCATTAGACCACGGCAATGGTAATGGCCATGAGACCAGAAAAGGCCCATTTCGCATTCACAACTCGAGCCAAGATTGCGCCAAACAGGGCAGGTCGCTGTCTTCCGAGCTACGCGATGGCTTTCGACTCGGCAGAGCTAGTCATCACATGCAGAAGCGAGAGTGAAGCGTAAATTCGCAAGCTGACTGGTGAGGAAACTTTGTATGGCAGAATAAGCCTTTTTAGTGCCGCCAATGAGCGTGCCGTTCCCACCTAGCGTACAGTAGCTTAGCCAGGCATGTCGGTTGAAAGCTTGCTGTGTTGGTCCTATGTATAGTCAGTTAATTAGCTGTCATTAAGTCGTGTATCTCACCATAATTAGGCCCGCGGCGATCGAGTCGTCCACAACACGGGATGATTCCCTTTTGGGCGCTGTACGTGTGCTACAGCATTTGATTCGCTACCGACAACGACAGTCAATACTTCGTAGCTAACCTATGGGGAGAGTGATATCGAGTGACAAGGTACCTCCTCGGCCGTACTACGCGCAGGATCCGCTCACCTGACCAGTCTTCTCCTGGTGGTCGGAGCGATGCAATGGTTGAGGCCACGAAAGGCCAGGAACGCGAAATTATATTGCAATGCCAACGATAATCACAATGCGATAGGTCTCAACAGAAACGACCCCTCGTATATTGGGAGAGCGGGAGGTAGGTCAGCGAGAGAATGTACACTCTTTGCATTTTGGAAGGGTGGAGGTAGTGTATTCCTCGGCAGCACATACATCCTTCATCCTTCGAGATAGTTTACTGTTCGCGAATTGCAATCGGAACAGTCGCCTGGCTCCTGGTATCGTGTTCGCGAAGGCTGCAGAATGAACCGAGTTCTGTGGGTCTTTGCCGGCCGTTTTGGCGAGCCTGCCGCGAAGAAGTCGGGCCATGCCTGAATTCGCGGTGTGGTAGTGCATTCGTGAAAGGCCGCTTCTGCATGCTGATTCGATCCTACATCGGATCCACCAAAATGGCCGAGCACGAGGATTGAAGTCACAGTCACGGGAGCGTGGTTGAGGTGTGTCAAGACCATTTCGTTGGTCGCCATGTTAATGAAGGGTCCATCGCAAGCTCTCACAAGCCTTGCACGGTGGGAGAAGCGGTCTGCAAAACTGGCCAGAAGAGTCATCAATAACTGGGGCTCTTGGTGAGGCTCCGCCAGCCGGACCAGCAGATGAGTTACACGACGGGTGAAAACTGCGTGTTGAGACGAACTCGACGAGGCCCGCGCGACTGAAGTAGCACAAACAATGACGACGATGGCTTCTGCGGGTTCTCCGACATGTGTGCCATGCATTAGCCCGGCCATGTGATATCGTGGTCGCGTTGCAGGTGGGCGTTATGAGGCTGCACGGCTCGAGGTCGTGGCCGCCGCCGCCGGATGCCGCGACCCGCATCTGGACCCTGTACGGTCGGTTCGACCTCGTTACTCTCCCAGGTTGCACACATCGCGGCCCAACTCAATGCCCACACGCCAGCCTCCGATGGGTCGACTCCAAGCACTAACCCGAGTCACTTGATCCGAATGTGAGCATCCTTCATCGCGGAATTGCGCGACATGGCCAATCGACGGGCACGTCGTACGCAACATGGATCATAGGACCCATGGATTTACGCTGCATTGATAGGCGTCGGACTCGACAGGCGAAAGCCTCGACGATGATCGTCTGTGTCTCAAAACGAAGGGCAAGCCGCGCACTATGCGTCCCGCTCCTAGCACAATCTGGCCTGCACATGCCTCGGGACTCGTGTCATGCACCCTGCAACGAGATATTAATGGCAATTCTAAGGTTAAATCGCCCGATGAGGAAGCATTAGTGTCGTAGTGAGTATGCAGAGCAGCGAATAGGGTGCTTTCAACGTTGTAAGCGCTCAACCTGCATGCTGGCGCAAGACCCCAGCTCCGCATTGGCGGACGGCCATAGTCACAGTGCTGGCCGTGCAGCAAGAAAACCCCGCTATCAACGGTCTCAAGCGCTCTGTAAAAGCAGAGCGTCGTCCGATCCCTTCTTAGGAAAGTTTGACAACTGAACACTGTACCTGCCATGCGAGCGATATCTGCCCCAAGTTACTCTCAGAGCATCTGAACAACCGAGTTCCTATCGATTGTGTGTGTGAACACCAAACCGCCGCCATGGTAAGTCCCCGAATACTTCTGCTGGTGAGCAAAAGTGGGTACTAACCCATTCCGTGCAGCAGGCCATGACGCCTATCACTCCGCTGGAGCCTGGTGTGGAGATGTTCCAACGGGCAAAGACTCAGTCCTTCTTCTCCTCGGCACTTGCACCCCGAACATCTTTGGAACGTCCAGTTTCGCACATCAGCGTCGCATACACAGATATCGAAGACGACGACAGCGAGTTTGAGGAGTACTGCAACTCGTCTGTATGTATAAACCTCTCCTTCTCATCTGAATACGCGCTAAAAGGTTGCAGAGCGACAACAGACGTAGTCAGACAACAATCTCAACCTTCGAAGAGATTCAAACTCCAGCAGACGACAGCCGCCAGCAATACGCACAATGGAACGTACCCAAAGCCGTAGAAGGACCACGAGGCCCCCACCTATTCCGCGTGTCGCAGTCCTCGAATGACTTCGATTATGCTCTACAAATGTCGCCACTATTACCAAAGGACGTTCCATCTCGATTTCCAACGTCGTTCAGAGAATCTACACCAGAGACAGTAGTTCCACAGCGAGAATACAACAATATTGCTCAGGCGGTTGCGCATCTAGATAACGTCGAAGTGCGCGGGTGGACTTCTCGCGATGTCGCGACCTGGATGTATCAGAACGGTTTCGAGGACGACGTAATTGACAAGTTCGTTGACCACGATATCACCGGTGCGGTTCTACTGGATCTGCAGTTCGACGACCTGAAAGAGCTGGAGATTCAGTCTTTTGGCAAGCGACACCAGCTATGGCATCAGATTGATTCATTACGGACAGCGGAAGGCCTCGTGTCCCCAATCGCTCCTGCAGCGATCCCAACACCATTTGAGGACATTGACCGCCCCTGCAAGGAAGCACGCAGCAGGTCCAAGAGCAAGAACCGTAAGCAGGGTCGCCGTGACAAGTCGCAAGGAAGGCCGAACCGCAATTTAATTGACGATGTTATCACACCAGCACACTCGGTCTCCATTGTCGCGATTGAGCAATTGCTACCAAAACCGCACGTGTGCGCTAAAGGCGAACGTTGCAACAAGTGGAAGAAGCAGCAGAGACAGCTGACCAGACTACGAGAGGAGCATGGGTTTCCCATTTCTCCAGAGAAAGGAGGCCATATTTTCATTGCTGGTGATCCTGGCAATGCCCAAACAGCAATCCGCGCCGTCGAGAACGTCCACCGACCAGTCTCAGAAGCGGCGCCCTCCGTCATCGTACCGTCCGTGGTTGCTTCGTCCGATGTGATGGGACCAAGTCAATTGCCTGATTTCACTCTTCAGGATCTCCGGGAGCTCGAGAAGCGCGATCCCCAAGACAATGTGCGACAATTTCTCTCGCTTCAAGGGCTAGAGCAACCTTACAGCAGTGCGACGCCAATCGAGGCTCCTCCAACACCGCCAATGGAGCTGTTCCCATCTCGTCCATTCTTGGTGATACCGCAGCAGCAGCACTACCCAGAAGTTTCAGCGTTCTCTGCATCGACTTCAGCACACACGCCAAAGTCATTCGGTACCTTCACTCCGACGAACCACTCGATGCATCCCCCAGAGTTCGTTCCAGCGCCGCACAACAACCTCAAGAGTCTGCCCAAGCTCACGATCCCACCAGCACGTTCAATGTCCGCCCAGCCGTACGGCAATCCACGCAATGTTGCCCCACAAGTTTCACACGTTGCACCCGACACCGCCTTTTCGCCATGTCGCACAGCGTCTCCCGGTGGTCTTTACCGTTTTGGAACACCGTTCTCCGAGATGGATGTCCCAGTGACTGCTGTAGCCAACGAGCCCCTGTCCCGTGACACGAGCCAATCGGTGCCACCAAACATGCAGTACAAAATCCAAATCCAGAGGTCCGGATCGCGACACGAACGTCGTCGGCCATCTCTGCCGATGCCGGCGCTGAACGAAGACCAGGTCTTTAGCCCAGTGACAGCCCACTCCGACAATGAAACGCTACACGGAACACAGTTCTCTGACGACAGTGCCAAGTCTTCTCCCATCAAGGGAGTCAATCTATTTGCAGGTGAAGCTGCAGACTCTGTCCCTCCGCTTCCCAAGGGTGGTTTCTCGTACAATGGTGTGAACCACCATGGCTGGATGAAGAAGCGTCGTACCAAGATGTTGCGACATGAGTGGCAGGACCACCATTTCCGCCTTCAGGGTACAATGCTCGCCATGCATCCGAATGAGCTTCCATCCTCGTCCGCCCTGCAGACTATTGACGTCGATGACTATGCCGTAGCTTGCTCGTCTCTAGCTTCCAACAAACTCTCGGCCAAGTTCAAGGCATTGAAGCTTTCTGGTAACCAGAAAGAGAAGCCGCAAATTGCGCAGCCAAACTTTGAGTTCCAGCTCATTCCTGCCGCGCCCGGCAAAGGCGAGATCAAAAAGGTTATGCCAAACGGCAAGGTTCACCACTTTGCCGTCAAAGGCCGCGACGAGCGCATCGACTGGATGCGCGAGCTTATGCTTGCAAAGGCACTCAAAGCCAAGGCGGACGGCTACGAAGTCAACGTCAATGGTACCGACGTGTAGACTTCCATTTTTTACTCGCATATTTGTTTCCCTTATTCTGTCGAACAAGCAAGCGGGCGTTTTCTCTTTCTTGTTGCTCTCTGCTCGCACTCCTCGGCGTGCTCAAGACCGCTATTATACCCTTCCGACTTTCCTTGCTGAGTCTGCATTTGCTTTTTACACCGCATCTCTCCTCTTTTACAGCATAGCGTTACTACCTTCTCTACACTCAAAGACTTGAACATCATGGAAGGACCGCAAGGTCCAGGGAGTACAGGACACATCTGACTGATTTGGTAATGGCATGAGGGCATGGTTAGCGTACGCATTGCTAGGATTTATGGTTCTTCACTCTCATTGCACGCATGGTAGGGAAAAGCTGGTGATATGGTGGGATGAAAGGGGTTGCAGGAACAAGATATTGGTAGCTATGAATACATGAATGAGATAACACATGACCTGAGACTTCCGAGCATTGCCGCAAAATCAACGCCCCAGACAACGTGAGAACACGACTCCCATACTTCACCACGCCCTCCTGTGCACAAACCTAATTATTACACAAACCAGCCCCCCAAAGGCAGCAAAATTATCTCACCCCAGATGCCAACCCAACACCTGTCCAGCCCCAATTCTCAGCCCGTGCATAAACATACAATCCCAGCCAGCTGTTTCGCGCATGAGCATTGTAGCCGTGTTTGGAAACAGCCCCAATGTTAATGTCGCTTACACCCTTTGCGAAGAACATTTGTCATGAGGGCTACAGATGCGGTTGTGACTGAAACGCGTGCGGAATGCGGCCGTTGGGGGCTGATGCGGCGTGAGGCAACTTATGCGCGGCCATTTTGGAGCGCGAGATTGTAAGCAAGAATAGCGCGTGTACATTTGATTCAGCTTGGGGCCATTAACCAAAGCGAGCTTGGTAATGGCGGGATGCTGTTGTGAAGGATATCGGAAATGTTCCGAGTTTGAAGGTAATCAGTAATGGAGATGTGGCCATGTAGCTGTTGGTCCGTGGAGACGCACGAGCAGAAGAGGACTGCTGAACGATTTTACGATGCGCGGATAGAGATTGAGTGATTGATTCATAGTCATTAACGTCCCTTGAAACCCTCCCTTGAGATGCTAGCACGGTGAGCCCCCTTGGAGTCGGCCTGTCTTGTACAAATGGTTTGCGCGTAAAGCGAGTTCTTGCAAAGTACCTCCGCCACAGAGATGTTAGAGGTATAGCGCTGGCTAGTTGAAGAACTACCTAATATGAATTGAGGTCGAAATCTGTCGAGCCTTTGAGAGACGTAGGTCAATGCAAAACTGATATGCGTACTTAATGCCCAGTCGTTAATATGTACTAATAGCTACTTCTCCCTAGGAACAAAAGCAAGCTTCAAATCTGCGATGGAAACGGTAAAATGATCCTGGTCGTTATTCAGGAAACTGCTTCCATCATCGCCAGGGGCGAAGCAAATGTCAAATTCGGTGACAAGCATGAACAAAGCAATACGCAGTTCCATCAAAGCTAGCTGCTTGCCGATACACGAGTAGGCACCTGCTAGGATCAATGCTAAAACTGACACATCATGGCATGTTGACTTACCTAGGGAGAAAGGTGCATAGGCTGACTTGTCTTTGACCATCCCCGGCCGAGATGTCCATCGCTCGGGCAGGAACTCATCGGGTAATTCATACGCATCGCTTGCTATATCAAACAATGAGCACATTTCTATTGTTAATTGCTCATCAACTTACATCTTGAGACGGCATACGTTGGAGAGACGACAGTGGTGTTGCCAGGAATGAATGTTGTTCCAACGGTAATGCCCTCTGGGGGTGTGTTTCTCATTACACCGGATGGAACTGGCGGGTGTATACGGAGAGTTTCGGAGATGACTGCGTTCAGATAATCGCAGCTCTCAAGGTCTCTCAGAGTGACTGAGGACATAGTCTTACCCAGGGCAGACAGTTCTTCGCGTAGTGCTTTGACAGTCTCCGGGTTCGTCGCCAACTCGTAGGCAGCATACGTAAGGGTAGAAGAAGTGGTGTCACTAGATTCGCCAAGTGTTAGATAAGAGTGATTTGGCAAGGAAAAAGAGTCAGTGTGAGGTATCACTTGCCTTCCGGCGACAATGATGAGACGTGCATCTCCCTGCAGTAATAGTTTGTCTGCTTCCTTCTGAGGGCTTTTGTTGTACGCTTCCACAAGCCATGACATGACATCGCGCTCCTGAATCTCCTTATCCATCTGGGAAACGTTAACATTAGGCTCTTTGGACGTTTTGGATGGATTGAGTCGCTACACCACGAACCTTGACCCTTTGCATGACCTGGTCCCTACTCCATGCTAGGAATTTCGAATAATCCTTTGTCAGGCCTGGGATCTGTTTGAGAAGCATAAAGAACCAGGGAACATAGCCGAATAACCCAGTGGGCTTCGTAGACTTCTCCATGAGCTCCAGACCTGGGTGTGCTTTTCCTGTTTTGGTCATCTCAAAGGATCGGCCGAACGCAATATCCGTCATAACGTCGAAGCCATACAGGTGGAACCACTTCGTGGCACTAGTGACATTTCCTCTTTGGGCGTGAAGTTGAGAAAGCAGCGTGCTAGCGTGTGCCATAATTCTGTCTTCATAAACTCGCAGGGCTAGATTTTTGTTAGCTAGATGCCAGCCTCACTACTGCTGTCTTACATCCGGCGGCAAATCCATGGTCCCATATCCTGCGACGTTTATCGTGAAAATTCTTGTCGCGTGCCTGCTGCAGCGAAATAATTGGCAGGCTCATGTCGTACCACGCGGATTCTGTGCGGTCAGTACGAACTAGCTCCTAAGCTCGATATTGGCCAATCTTACTAGTGCACTTGGAGCGAACACCCTGAATGGCTTGCACGCCTGCTGGTGAGAATACTGAGATTTCATTTGGTCCTGCTTCAAGATCAGTTCCTGCCAACACCTACCACAGCTGATGGGCAGCTTTACCTGTCCTTACAAAATCGCCGTACTCCTTTTGGAGGCTAGCTAGCAATCGATGATTCTGAACTTTTGGGAAGACCTGTTTTATATGCCAAAATTTGGAGACCTTAGCACCAAAAGGGCCAGGGAAATGCCGTAGAGGGTGGAAAAATAATCGATATGTCACCATGCTCACCCAAAGCGCGCCCAAGAACGACCCCAGTGCCGCAAAAGAGCGGACCAGAGCAGCAGTAAATCCAACATCGGTGAAGAGAAGTTGGGTCGTTATGGCTAAGAGAGGGGCGGTGATGGTAGTTATCAGTAGATAAGGCGCTTGAAGATGATGCTCTCCGCGAATAAAGTATGCGACATGGGACAGGACACCCGTTCCTGCACCGTAAAGACAAATCAGGGAAAGCGGCGTCGTAGTGATAATGCTCAAAGCCATCGTGATATGATTGAAGTAAAGTACTGGAACCAGCAGAAAGAGATGCTGGAAGTAACTGCTTATAGTTTGAGATGAAAAGGAAGTCAGTAGATTTGCAAAGGTGCCTTATATGTAAAAGATGAGCCCCGCACAATACCACCCCAAGGAGCATCTATAACTCCTGGGCAAGATTTCCAGCGGGGTCCCGAGGGCGTGAAGCTTGTATTTCATAGGCGATCAGTAGTGCCGCCGAAGGAAGGTGCGGTTCTGCCGGGGATCACGGAATTGGTAGCCACAATTAGGCCTGTGATTGGTTGATAGTTCCGACACTTGCTTCCGAGGGAACTATTTCAGCCGGAGAGTGACGACAAAGTCAAAGAAGCTTGAGTTGAACGTCCGAGGCTATAATTGGCTGAGAGTGGGCCCCAAAAGCTGAGTAGGTCGACTCTTATGTAACGCGTACAGCGATCTTTCATCCGGTGTTGCCGGTTGTGAATGACACTGCGACAGAACTGCACCCACGAGAATTATATAATGGAACTTTCCACTCCTCGGTGAATTTGGTGACTTGCAGGGACGGCCTTTCACATAATTATCAATACTAACTGTATCAAGCAGATTGTGTTCTGGATAGATAACCCGTGCCCATTGTTTTTCACCCTGGCGTCAGCTCCACGGCGGGAACAAATGTGGCTCATAGGGATCAAACATAGCAGCGCTATTCGCAAAAGACGCCGGGAGCAGACCCGGATCGAAGTAGTAAGAGAAGCTGTCGTTGGCCTCTACGAGGATATTCTCTTCAGCATGTGCCTGGAACACCATCGCTTCCGGCGACTGTGGAATATCGTTCGAGAGATGGTCAATAATATGGTCTCTTGAGATGAGAATTGTTGGAGATGCTGGTGACGGCTGAGGCGTGGGCTGTAAAGTAGGACTTAGTATGGCTTTGGGTCCGCTTGGGTCGCCTTGTGCACGGCACCGCTGCCGACGTAGGACTCCTTCTACGAGTGAGAGAACGCGTCTGGACAGTTGCGGCCTTGGGTTCAGAGCACTGCTGGCAGTTCTGTGGAGAGCTTGGACGCACGATGTCAAGGCGTCGAGTATATGACCTGGCAATTGCAAGGCGCAGTTCGTCTCTTGCGACATGGTGTGCTTAGTAACGGTGATCAAGTGATAGATACACTCGAGCATATTTGAGGTGAAGACGATACTCAAGCAGTTGTAAACATTCGTATCGAGGTATGCTGCAAGTGAATTAAGTGTAGCATACGTGATGTCTTCACAACATCTCAAGCTATACTGACAGTCCGCCAGGCTATAGCGAGCGGAGAGTGGAGGATCGCCTCTTCTGCCGCGAATGGAGGCATGATGGACCGCGAGCCTGAGCATGTTCATTCTCTGCGGGCCTTTCCTTAGCATTTGATTGATTGTGGAGAGCATGTCTGACATACCATGAAGAGTAGCAAGCGGCTCTCGAGATACATGAGTGGCTCGCCCGATTTCTGATTAAGAGCAAAAGTAGAAGGATCCCAAGATAACTCTGGGTAAAAGTTTCTCTGCACACGCATGACGGAGGCATCGAATGCTGATACTTCCTCTCTTTCATGACTAGGCGGAGCTCGTACAGAGAAATACGAAGCCCAGGCACGTGTAAAGAGCCGGCTTATGTCCATTATGCCTTGAATATACTTCAGCTTAAAGCTCATATCAGCTGAGAATGGCGCGAGATCGATGGATGGCCGCAAGTCCAAATGTCTTGTCACTGCACCATTATGTTGACTGGCCTCGTCCCTCGTGTTGGTCCGAGCTTTAAGTTGCGAGTCGAATTCCGTTATGTCGCAAGTCAAATCGCTTACTATTGTTTCATTGTCGCGGATGAGGTAAGGTCTGCCACTCTTGTATGCCACCTGACGATCCATCCAATACAAGGTAATCCACAGGCATTTCCTCGATAACTTCTCCTGCTGCAGGAGATTGGACCATCTCACCTCATTGTTTAGCCCAATCGCAAGTGCGGCAGTAACTGCCATAGATACCGCCCGTGGTGCATCATGAATACTGTCCTGTACTGTACAGTCTTGCTCCAAGCAGTAGAAAGCTTCCAATAAATGAAATCTGACAATGTCGATATTATCCGGGCAGAATCTCGGATATAAATGACGTATCTTTTGGGCCTCATCGTACCATAGGACGTAGGCTCCTTCGGCACTTGCTTTGCTGGCACTGTTGACATTCGCGAACACATACTCAGCATGTGCTAAGATCATGCAGGCCAATGCGGCAAGAGCAATCAAGTCGGGCCGATCGCTAGGCAACAGCACATGACCGGCGTCCTGCCCATACGTGTCCAAGAGGTTCGATAAACGAGCAGAAAAGTCTTCGGCGTCGACACAGTGAAAGCAAAAGTTCTCCTCGGTCAGAAATTTCCGAACGAGATAAGCAGACCTAGGTGTTTTTGTGAGGCAGCACATAACAGGAGGCAAATCTGAAAGCGTCTGCTTTGGGTTGCTCTTGTTGCGTGCCAAAATGTGGGCATCTGCTCTATCCCTTGGCGACTTAGGACTGACCGTCTCGAGTACTTTTACCTGAGCTGGCAGGATCGCAGTGCCGTGGTCAAAGCGATCATCCACTATTGTGTTGTTCGCTATTACTTCTGATGATATGGAGACTTTGCTTGTATTCACTACTGCACTATGCCACACATCAGCCATGACAGGTAAGGAGTGACTTGGTCTGGTACCTGCTCGTCCCGGGTAAGTGAATTGGAGTAGTAGATTCAGTTGCGCGATACAGATGATTCAGTGTATCTAACTCTGATCCGAAGTCCCGATTATTCAATGTATGGTGTCGTTTTGGTCCGGAATGGTTGATCCGTATTCTGCGGGGACTGCCGTGATGTCTGAAATATCTTAGTATGATAAAAGAGGGCTAAGAAGCGAAGCAGCACGCTGTGACACACCTTCCGTGAGCCTCCCGTGGTTTTCGGCGTCGGCAGTCGTCATGATTGTACCGGCAGGTTGTCTCGGCAGCAGCGCAACCCTGGCAAGGTTCACCACCGCTACACTTAACCTTGCGGCGTCGACATTCATCGCTATAAACCACAAAGAAGAGACTCCAGTTAGCTGACCGTCTTGAGCATGCAATGACGGAGAGACATACCATGCGCGACTCGCGTATGGAGCCCGTGTGCGTCGAGTATGTTCTCTTAGCTTAGAGACTTCGGGCATCATCTGTGCATCGACGAAGATGTGCAGATAGCGGTGTGACGGGCCATTCGTGGCTCACTATTACAATTGATCTGTTTCTGGAAAACGCTGCGCGATCCGCGTCGTGGAGGTTGAGCCGAGAGTAATCACGAGGTACGGAATCAATGGTACCTACAGTAGCGCCGAATCCATTTGCGGGGGCTCCCGAGGTATTTTTGATGCGCATCTCAGCGATCGTTTACCAGAACATCCGATGTCACTTGCTTCAAAGAAAAGAATGACCTCAACAAGTACAAGATGAGCAACTCGATTGAACATCTATTTACCAGCTAGCAGCACCATAATTAGCCAGTTCAAAGTCAACATTTCATCTTCGAGGCAGAGCATTTGAAGCCTCGGTAGCCTCATATGATTATTGTACAATTGTACTGCCGCTTGTATCGTACAACATCCGAATTGCCTCAAGACCAGTGTTTGTGGGACAGCGTCAAAATCACTGCCCAGCCACAAGGTTTGATAACACAAAACCCCTAAATTAAAATCACGCGGAAACATCGCCCTTCTGGAAAATTAATCCGTGTTCCTAGCCCCGGATGGCGATGGCACAATCATGTAAATGACAGCGGGTATGCGCTTTGAAGGTGTAACGGTGATGTCGAGGTGTGCCATTAGCTGCCAAGATCGTGATGGACTGTTTCTTGGGATCACACGAGTGAACGCAGCCCCGCTCGAGGGTTGATGGAACACAAGGTGCGGAATAACGTGAATGACAGCGGGTGCGATGTGAAGAAGAGCTTCGTGGAACTGTTGCACCGTACCTGAAGCTAGTCAGTAGCAAGGTCTGGCGGTGTTAAAGACCATTAATGTGCGACTGCACTAGCAAGTACTAGCTGTAAATATGGGTATTATTGTCACAACTAGAATCACCGAGGGAAAGCAAATTTATGCTGTGAAGAAACGACCATAAATTGTAAGAGACTAGCTATCCATTGTGAGACAGAACCAGCCACGCTCCGCCCAAGCTCAGCATAGGCGCTGGCACTCAGCTAAAAGAGCAATTCGTGAAATGTACAAGCCCATTGGCACCGCGTTCAGCACCACCCATCGCAACCATGATATCCATGAGCCGAAGAAGCAGAAAAAGTGAACATCAGTCGTCGTCGAAACATGCATCGGAGCCGGGTCGTTGAAAGAGCAGGATCTGTTAGAGCTCAAGAATCTCATGCGAGAATTTATGCGCGGAACTCGAGGCCTCGCTTGCCGGCGGGAAGGCCCCACGGCCTCCAGGGAGTGAAGGTCCAGCCACCAGCTTCAGCCTCAGCGGAGCGCTTGTGCATGGCGGCAAAGTACGCAGCCTCCGCATCGGC
>BCLK01000054.1:0-19037 GCA_001748405.1 Paraphoma sp. B47-9
ATGGCGGCGAAGAACTCTGCCTCCGCATCGGCATCACGCTTGCCAGCAGGAAGACCCCACGGCCTCCAGGGAGTGAAGGTCCAGCCACCAGCTTCGGGATCGGCGGACGGATCGGCGGAACGCTTGTGCATGGCAGCGAAGTATGCTGCCTCTGCGTCGGCATCACGCTTGCCAGCGGGAAGACCCCAAGGCCTCCACGGAGTAAAGGTCCAGCCACCAGCTTCAGCTTCAGCTGAACGCTTCTGGTAGTACCATTCGGGTGGGTATTGATACGCCTCAGGAGGGTACTCGTACTCCTCTGGAGGAGCGACCTCTTCGGATGTCTCGGCAGCGGTGACTTCGGGAGCGACCTCTGGTGCGGCCTCGTCCGGAGAAGGGAGGGCAGCACCGCTGACGGTGGCCGCGAGGATGGTTGCGGCGATGACTGCGTTGAACCTCATGATGAGCGTTCCGAAAGTATTGTCAAATGAACGGTTAAAGTTGGAGTCGTGGATCGACTGGATTGCCAAATGATTGTCTGAGTGTCGATGATGAGTCGATGATGGAAAGAGATGCGTTGATAGGAGAGGTATTTATGGTCGATGGATCTTGAACAGATACAAAGAAGTTATCGAGGCTCCTGGGAGCTCATCGCCCCTGTTGGTGTTCAATAAGCTCAATAAAGAGCAAAGGACGTCAATAGACATTCAGACGGCGAAGCTCAGGGCTCTTGCGTCCAATCGAGACCTACCCCGCAAAAGTGAAGGTGAAGCCTTCAAAGGGATATCCATGAATAGGCGTCGCTCGAGCGCAATAGTGGTAGCGTACTGGGGTATTGGAGGTCATCCAGGCACCAAACAACGGCCAACCGATCGCGGCAGGGGATCCAGAATCCTTTCGACCTCCATTTCCAAGCCAACAAGATGCTGTGCATACAAAGATAGCATGATATCTTTGATACGAAACAAGGGATTGCTGCTTGTTCGGACGGGAAGGTAAAGTGAACGTGTGTTGGTGAACTTGCCCGAAATGGGTCTGAATAGACAGAACAGAGAGGTGAGGCTTGGCGAACGCCAAACATCAAACCTCGTGGCCGCCACCTCGCCTATAGCCCCAAGACTATTGGAAGGACGTTTACCATCTGTAAGGGGAGCTCGAAAGCTATGCTGATGGCATATGGCGTTTGCGGAGGCCTGCACTTCGTGATGCGTGCATAGGCGAACGTGCGTGAAGCATGTGCATGGCTAGTGTAATTGATGCAGTTGACCACTTGAAACTATCCAATAAACAATTGAATAAGATCTCGCGTCGGACTGTAATCCATGTCATGTTGAAAGAGTTTCGGGCTTTGCATGGCTCCCTGGCGAACTGCAAGGATGTCCGCACCGTCTCAAGGCTGCGGGAGTATGCAGACTGCAACTGACAAGGGATGAAGATGGCTTTGGAGCTTGTATGGAAATAGGATAAGAGACATATGAAATGACGAGATATGAAAGTCTGCAATGGCTTCATGCGTTTTGTGCATCCCGAGGTCATTACGAAGTAAAACGTGAACCGTTATGCTGCCATATAGGTCGTCGTGGCCAGTGAATAGAGTCTCCTCAACTGTCGCTTGAACTGAATCTCGATGCTTGAGACATGTACAGTCGTCAGTAGTCTCGTGGCTGAATTGATGGATGTGGCAGGAATCGCGTGGTCGTTGTGGTGGAGTGTGGAGCCAGCCATAGCTAGACCAGATTCGTACTAGCGTTCGTTGTCGGAACTGAAGCTCTCGCGAAGCATGTCGCGCCGCAAAGCTGTGACGAAAGATGCACGCCCGCATTGCCCAATCCACCGCTCCCACGTTTCGAAAGGCATGGTCGAGTCTTGCGGGGAGGCGACCATGGATATGCAGCTCATGTCAAACCCATAGCCGACGCAATCGCTACATTGCGACTCAGTCACCTTCCGAGAAACCGTACTACATCACGACACCCATTTTCTACGTCAATGCTGCCCCTCATGTCGGCCACCTGTATACTATGGTCCTTACGGACATCATCAAGCGATGGCACGTCCTAAAAGGGGAGAAAGCCCTGATGCTGACGGGCACGGATGAGCATGGCATGAAGGTGCAACGGGCAGCAGCCAAAGCAGGCGTTGAACCGAAGCTGTTTTGCGACAAAGGCGCCGATATCTTCAAAGTATGTAAGCGGGCTGTTAGCGTATCCGGTAGCTTCGGTCGCTTACAGATCACAGGAACTTGCGCAGAAGGCCGAGATCAGCAATGACCACTTCATACGAACGACAGATGGAGAGCACAAGGACGCAGTAGAATACGCATGGGTAGGGTGACTCTGAAATGAAGCGGCAAACGAAAGGGCTGATTGGCAATAGTTCTTGCTTCAAGAGAAGGGTCTCATATACGAAGAGAAGCATGAGGGCTGGTACTCGGTCACGGATGAGGCATTCTACCCTCAATCCGCCGTCAAGCCCTACCTAGACCCACCGACGGGACGAAAGATGATGGTACGGCCCGCGTTCACACGTTCACTAGAGCGATGCTCACCTAGATTCAGGTTTCAATCGAGACTGGCAGCGAAGTGGAATGGTCATCAGAGATCAACTACCACTTTCGCTTGTCGGCATTCCGCGAAAACTTGCTGGAGTTTTACAAAGCCAACCCTACTTGGATTGTGCCGGAACATCGCATGAAGGAGGTTGTGCAGTCAGTCGAGTCAGGCCTTGAGGATCTTTCCATATCACGACCCTACGACCGATTGACGTGGGGCATTCGCGTACCCGAAGACGACACGCAAACCATATACGTTTGGTTGGATGCTTTGGTGAACTACATCACCAAGGCCGGCTATCCTTGGGCGCCTAGTCGCGAGCATGCGGGTGGCTGGCCAGCAGATTGTCAGGTCATTGGAAAAGACATTGTTCGTTTCCATTGTGTGTATTGGCCAGCTTTCCTCATGGCGCTTGGTCTTCCGCTGCCGAAGCAGATACTTACCCATGCACACTGGACGCTAGGTGGCTCGAAGATGTCCAAGTCCACCGGCAGGGTTGTCGATCCCTTCCACGCTATCGATCGTTTTGGACCCGACGTGATGCGCTTCTACATGGGCCACGAAGGTGGCATCCAAGACGACGCCAGCTACGACAACATTCGAATCATTCAGCTTTACAACAAGTTCTTGAATAATCAACTAGGAAACCTCGCTGCACGTGTTCAGCGCAACAAGAAATGGAGTATCAAAGGCGCTGTGCAGCGTGTGGGTGGTCAGCCGGCGGAATATTGGGCTGAGGGTCCAGGCTCGAACTTTTGGCACAACTCTCTTGCCACGATTGCTTCAAAAATCGACAGCTCCTTCTTAGCTTACGATCCTCGCAAGGCAGTATCTCAGATCGCGGACTTTGTTCGAGGAGTATGTCGTACTTCGTCACGGCTTTGCGCATGACTGACATATCTTAGGCAAATGACTTTTTTCAGATGTCGGAGCCTTGGGCAAAGATCACACCCTTTGGTCCCGGTGAGCCTGGCGAGGACGTTGACAAGATCATCTTTGAGACTGCAGAGGCGCTCCGCATGATTGGTATATTGCTTCAGCCATGGATGCCAAACAAGGCGAATCTACTGCTTGACCAGCTGGGAGTGCAACAAGATCGGAGAACGTTCGCATGGTGCCAGCCTGGAGTAGATTTGGAGTACGGAGAGCCAATGGTCGAAATTGGTGCTGGGCACAAGGGTGTTCTATTCCCTCCTCTACCAAGTGAGGGATAGACCGGAATGCTCAATGTACGATTTCGCTGTAATTGTACATCATGTATCATTTCTGTACTAGTATGCGTGCATGAAGCAAGCGATAACGTGGAGAGCTCCAGAGTACGAGCACAGCTTTCTTGTTGCTGTGAACCGCTGTAGTTGTGACGACTTTGAGCAGACACGAAAGTCTGTAGCCTCGTCCAAAATCGTGTTCCCGCACTACCCACAGCTGGACTGGAAATCTTGCTGAGGGACACGGCACACAATACCCACGAGGCTGTTACCCTGCGCCGTGCGAATGGTGGAGCTAAAGCTCTTTATTGGTTACAGGTCCGCGACGCTAACTAGTCTCGAAATAGTCCCCGCCCAAACGAACTTTTGAGGCACCCCAAATGTCTCCCCACACTGACCTCCTTCAACATCTGAAGGGATTGCGCACTCACAACGATTGCGGGTGACAGCAGTCACGTGATCTCCCGAATGATCAATCACAGAGGACAACAAATACATCCGCGACAATGTCGTTTAATAATTGGGACAAACTCTCAAAAGCTCAACGCGACTATCCTAAACCGAAATTCGCAGTCGCGGTAGTGGAGAAGGCACTCAAGAAAACGCCGGACAATCCATACCTGCTAGTAAGTCATGTCAGCCTCAAGTTCTAGTGCGCTGAGCTGAAGTGTGATCTAGGCATGGAAAGCGGATCTTGCGCTCCAAAATCACCAGGATCCGGACAAAATAAACTCTCTCATGGTGCATGCTCATAAATCAGTGGTATCCGATGTACGACTTCTTGCATATATGTATAGACTGGACCTGGACATAGCTCGACAATTATCCAACAGCAGCCTCTCCGTTGCTTCTGCGGGCGCAAGTGCTCTTAGTCACTGGCTAGCCGCCGCCAAGACCATACAACGCAAGAATGATCGCATGACGTTATGGGATACTCTGTTCTATACAGCAATGCAAGAAGATTGTTGGGAGGATGTCCGCTTCGTAAGTCAAAGCTTGCTCATATCACCCCTCGTCTTACGCTCATTCGCGCTAGGCATTGGTGAATTATAATAAAGAAGGACCAGCCGATAAGAGAAGGGCGCACTATTCCCTCACACTCGTCACCCAGCTTGCAGCCGAGCAAAGGCTGGCTCATGAGGGACAAGAAGACCGTATGGCTCGCTTACAGGCAGACATTGCAATGAAACTCATGAAGCAAGCATATACAGCACCAGAGGTACGATAAAATTTCCTGATTCGCACGCTGTTATGGGCAACTTACGGGATTTAGGGCGATCCGATCGCTGTCAAAGACATCCGGGACCTACGATTCATGGCAGAATTCTTCAAGCGACAAGATCGTGGTAATGAATTGGAGAAACTTTGGAACGATCCACCCAATGGAACTCTCAAAGAAATCATCGAGCATCGTCACAAAGAAGATCTGAACTCGGTACTGACGAAGGTCTTTCGGGAGCGGCAAACTTGGCCCCTGCTCGAGCAACATTGCCAAAAGCTCATCACAACCACCATGTCCGACATGAAAAGCGCGACTGGAGCGCAATCACCGTTGTGGGAGCTGTGTGCATGGAGATGGGATGTCTGGGATGGGCTCTTGAAGGCAGTGGCTAACAACAACCCAGAGAAGGAGTAAGTTGCTCGTATGCATATTCATGTTTTAGTACTAATGCATGCAGAGCTCAGCAGATTATCCTGAAGCGACTGGAAGAATGCTTTGGGGCCAACCCAGAATCCAAAGATCGACCTATTGAGCTAACGTTCATGCGATTATGTCAAGCTGTCGGGAGTCCGCTTCTTGGCCACTGCAAAGCGTACTTTGAGCACCATGCTCAGCTGGGGTCCTGCTTTGATGACTTGAGAGAGTTCGTAGATCGATTTGACCCAAATGAGTCGTCGGACTTCCTCAATCACCTCAACGACTACCTGGAACAGCAGTATAAGACGCATAGCGAAGCTTCAGCTGTGAGTAGATTCCGATACTCCAGCGTATGTGCGGTGATGCTAACGTAGGTATAGGCACAGTGGGACGCATACCGCCAAGCTCAACTCAACGTCTTCAAGTTTCGATATTTGCTCGCAATCTCGAGAGCTAAGGACACATCACGCACGAGCATCGAGGCCATCTTCCGTGACTCAGTGAAACTATCATGGGTATGGCCGGACTGCTCAGATCTAGGATTCCTCACAGTGTACGCGCTCACTCAACTACACGATCGCTTCTTCTGCACCAATGGAAGTGGCGATTCACTCGATTCCACAGAAAACTCACGCCTCTTATTACAAGCCGCGATGTACGTGCGGCATCTAGTCGAGAAAGATAAGGACAAGCAAAATCGCACACTATGGTTGTTGGCGGCAAGACTCCATCTGAACCTTGGTCTCGGATCAATTGCATTCCGACTATACACTCACACCAAGTGCAAGGAGATGCTCCTAGACACACTGTCTCCAATCATGCTCTCACGTATATCTCAAACGCACCCTTTCGATGTCAAAAGCTACGGAGGTTTCTCGGCCGACGAAGAGCTAGCAAGATCTATCAGCACCCTTGAAAGGATGGAAATCAAGACTAATGGACATCTTCTGACCGATATACCGTCGTTTGCTTGGGATCAAGCTATTGACACGCTGTCGCTCAAAAGAAAGCTTAATGGTAGTTTGACCAAGTATATGTGCATTGCCGAGCGACGCCGCATAGCGCGACTACGAGGCGACTCGGTCGAGAACTTGCTAAAGCTCGAACCTCGTGGTAAGTTGCTCGGATTCGTTATTCTTGCGTGGTACATTTTAGAGATCGAGTAGACTGACTTTGGTAGGCTTCAAGAACATCTCAAACAATGTTGACGCAGGCGTCTTTCCCAGCTTCGACAGCTCAACTCAACCAGATGCAGCTTTCCAGAGCATCATGCCAAATGGCGTTCCGGACGCGCAATGGGTCGCGATGATGTATCAAACGCGAGAGGTCTCCATGATGGCGCTCAACAACGAGGTGCCTCAGGTCGAAATCACCGGCCAACTTGATTCCAAGTCGAACAGACTGCCATCCGCATCTACGACACTAGAAGAGCGAACCAAAGAAACCTGGACTCAAATCGCCTCAATAGCCAACGAATGCCACACGCCACAACCCAACAGCGCCATCACGAAGGATCACTTCCTCTCGCTGCAACACACGATCAAAATCTCCCACCAAGCCATGCAAGCCTTATGCGCGCCCAAAACCATCCCGTCAAACCCCGAAGACGCACTCACCATGTTCCACGAAAACATGCTCATGTCCTGCTACGCACACCTCGAACTCCTGCGCGCCGTACACAAACTCGCCGACCTGGTCCGCGAGAAGATCACTAAGTCGAAAGGCAAGACCGAACATCCACTCAAGAAACTCGTGCCGGAGAAGTACGCCGAGGAATTGTCGGACGGTGTGCAGAAATGCTACGAGGCGGTGAGAGATGTGGCGCAGAGCTATATTGATTTATTGGGGAAGAGTGGTGCCAAGGCGATCAGGGCACAGGTGAGATGGGGTCCGACGGGCGAGGCGTTGAGGTGTTTTCTTGGGGATGACGATGTGGAGTTTTATGCGAGGGAGTATGTGGATAGTGCGGTGGAGGCGTGGAAGGGGGTGTTGAAGGTTAAACTCAAGTAGTTACGTGGGATAGGCGGGGAAGTCGTTGGACGCAAAAAAGCAGACTAAATGTCCTGGGCGTCTCTTTCCGTGGTCTTGAACGGCATATCTATACGTATCTACTACACATCATCTAAGTGGGTATCTCTGCACGCTACAAAACTCCAATCTATGCAACCTTCTCCACAACTAACTCCCCAACATCAGCACCCACTAATTTCAACAGCCCACACCCTTCAAGTTCCTTCTTCCACTTATTACTCTCATACCGCGCCGTCATGACCGTCAGCCTTAACTCCGGCTCGCTCGTCTTCGACCCCGCCTCCAACGCCACAGGCGTAAACGTCCAGCGTCCAAACGCCCAATTCAGAATATACCTCGCCCGGCCCTGTGGCACATCCCTATGCGCATCTTGCTCTTTATCCGACGACTCCGGCGCCTGATCCGCATACAATATGCCTTTAATCCTATACACCTCATCTTTCGTCGGCTCCGCCAACAACCTCGCCAGGGCATCTATATCCACACTCCCCGTACCATCTCGACTACTCAAGCTCACGCTTAGGACCTCAATCTCACTCGCATGCGCATGATCATGTTCATGCTCATGTTTCTCCTTATGCAGCTCTACATCCCCCGCCAACCGCGCGTCCAGCCCAAATACAATATCCTTATCCACCCAGCCTTTACTACTCTTCGCGCGCGGGATCTGCGGCTCGACTTCCAGCGCGAGGATCTTATCCTCAACATCTTCGAGCCGACGCTCGCTGACGAGTTCGTGTTTATTCAAGACGATAAGGTCGGTGTACCGTGCTTGCATCTTTGCCGTGAAACTCGTGTCTTCGTAGCCAGCCCAGTTTTCAACGTCAATTACGCTCATGACGCCGTCGAGGACGTAGCGGCCTGTTTCGCGTGCGAGTCGGTTTACTTCCATGGCGAGCGTCGCGGGGAAGGCGGACCCGGAGGTTTCGATGACGATGCGGTCGGGGGAGATGTCGTTGGCGAGAGTGTCGAGTGCGTCGGAGAGTTGGCCCACGAGGTTGCAGCATATGCAGCCGTTGAGAAGCTCTTGGACGCCGGAGATGGCGCGTGAGGTGGCGAGTTGCGAGTCGACGGCAACATCTCCGTATTCGTTTTTGAGGAGGGCGAGTTTGTAGGTGGGTGGGAGTTGGGGGATGAGGTTGAGGATGAGGGCTGGGGGTGGGTTAGAGGGTGTTTTGGAGGGAGGATTGGAGGGAGACGGACTGGTTTTACCGGACCCGAGGAAGCCGGTTATAATGGTAATAGGTATCATGTTTGATATAAGTTGCTAAAAATGAGCGTCGGGAAGGAAGTGCTGGTCAATTGTCTGTCCAGAATGTTGAGTTCACAAAAAGAAGTTCAACTTCCGAGCTTATCGATAAGACCGCGTGGGGTTGAGCCTCCGCTCGTTTCTGGCCCGCAAACACTACGTCACCGCACCCCGCTGCGCGCTTTGAGCGAACAAGGGGTACGAGCTTGATATGATGCTGCTCCGATCGGGGTGAAACGCCTCGGAGAAGCTACCGCACGTCAATCAGGCACATCATCCGTGCTCTAGCTTCAGGCAATCGAAGCTACTGCGCCCAAGACGCCAACAATCCTGCTATCTACCCTGCCCGCCTTCCAATACCAAGCCTTGACTTGATACTTAAGTTGACTGCATTCCTCGTGTTGACCGTTTACTTCAATCTCACTTACTCACATTTACTACTCCATTCATACCACAAACAACCTTGAATAACTCAGACATAATGGATTTCGTCAACAAGTTCACCGGCGGCGACAAGAATGCCCAGCAGGGTTCTGGCCAGAACGTCCAGGGCTCATCGTCCTCAGGCGGCCAGCAGTCATCAGGTGGCTTCCTTGGTGGCATCGGCGACAAGTTGAACTCTGCTGCCGGCGGAGGCAAGGAGTCTGAGAAGAACGAGGACTACCTTGACAAGGGTATGTTGAGCCCAACCTTATATTGTGACTTCGTGCAGCTGACTGACTCGATGCAGGTGTCGACTTTGTCCAGGAGAAGTTCATGGGTGCTGGTCCTCAGGACAACGAGGTATGTCGCCGTGCTTCAGGGCCTTGGTATACGCATGCTAACCACGTCACAGTCTGCTGTTGAGCAAGCAAAGGATGAGCAGATCAGCGACTACATTCGCAAGGGATACAAGTCCACAACTGGAAGCGATATTCCCATCAAGGACAAGGAGACTCGTTTGGGTTAGAGAACATATCTTCAACGTGGGTGCTTGGATGAAGATATGGTGAACTACGGCATGGCAAGACCAGAAGGACAAGAGATCCTCTGGCTATGAAATGGTCATGATAGTCTGAATGACATACTGAACCTTCTCCACTGTGTGCACTTCATTGTGACATGTGATGCCAATCGAACCATGATGCCATACAGCTTGGGGTATCAACATTGCCAACATAAGGCCCTTCTCCAAAACCCTTCTCACATAGCGTCATCGCTCCCTTTCCAAGGTCTCTATACAGCTCCTCAACAGCCCTGTCATGCGCGTTCGTATACTTCCGCCAGCAGGCGTTCCTGCATGTTTGCCCGCGCCCCAACCAAACGGCAGCACGAGTCTCCGTCTGCCTTTGTGATCTAGCACAACGAGTGCGTCTAGTGGAAACTTCCCTCCACCCAAAGGATGTAGCAGGCCCAGCCGTACGAAGTGATTGTTCGGCGGGTCGATCGCTTGTATCATGGGCAGCGCGAATGGGGCGTTTGGAGAGAGGTTGTGCGTATATGGATCGTGGCAGAGAACGAGTGGTTGGAGCGAGGGCGAGAGGGTGTAGAGATCAGGTAGAGCGTTGCTGCGCGTGTGAGCAAGGAACATGGAATGATCGAGTGTGCTTACCAGAGCAAATCGTAATGCGTATGTACATTGCCTTGAACACAAAGCACCATAGTCGACTCTCCCTTGATATATCTTGCCCAATTGTCATGCGCTTCAAGCCCTCCATGAGGTGGCCTCGCGACACGATGACTAGCAAGAATCGCATCCACATCTACCCTCCACGCCTCTTCCACACCAACAATATCAAGCTCATCCAACTCACATTGCGTTCTCGACCTCTTAAGCGTATCGCTCAGCACCGAATGCACCGGCGACGGCTCCCTTCGCAACTGTTCCACATCCTCGTCTGAATCCACCGTAAGCCGCGACCGTTTGCGACTGAGTGCCACGCTCATGGTCCATGCAGGCGGAGGAAGTATATCTCCCGTCGACAGCTGCATCGCCTCGCCACCGGGTACAGACGCGCTAGCAGCACGAGTGAAGGCGCGCACGAGGCCATGGCGAATTAGGTGCGAGCGGTTGTCAGAGAGACGCATGTACGTAGCACGCTTTCATGGGTTCGCGCTTCGCCTAAGCTCCTGACCCCGCTTACCCCACCAGTACTCTTGGTTTGGAGCAGTCAGTCTACTTTGGGCGTTCTTTGCATTCTTATAAATCGTTGTATTGCTTAGCGCTATCAGATTGATTCACCGGTCCAGCGATACTTATACTGGCTCTTCCAACGGTTCTAATGACTGTGATGGAAATTATCCTTGACTCGCGTTACGCTTTTTAGTGGTAGCCTTCCAATATATGCTGCCCTCATAAGACAGGGGGATGCACCTATTTGTTGTCGTTTTGTACCTGGCTACTTAACGCTTGTAAAGCCCCGAGCATGTCTCGTAGAGAGAAACGGTTGTGCAACAATTGTTCTGGCCGCTGGGATCGTCTCGACTTTTGGCACGCTTGCCCAAATGAGGCGGAGGCATCACAAGAAATGTGGGGGGGTGTTTATGACCAGACCTTCGGCGACATAAAGAAGGCGAGGAAGTGTCGCTTATGCCGATTGATTTACAAGGCTCTCACGAGATCAAAAGGTTCCTCGATCCCTGAAGAGACAACGATATACTACTCCAAATTTCTGTTTGCCGATTACGAATCGAGGTCAACAGCATCCCGAGATCATGGTACTACGAGCTCGCTCCATGGGCCACGAGAGTCAGCTTGGCAGCGTCATTTCGTCAATCATCTTTGCGTTTCTACTTTCCGAAGCGCAGGGAAGACAGAGAGAGAAGACCTTCAGTACATCCAAGAGGGTATGCGTCCAGGCGAGTATTACGAGTGTCTTATAACACTTCTCCAAGCAAATGAAGATGAACACAATTTCCTCCATGGGCGACCAATAGGTTCGACTTTCGATACGAGACTAGCTAAGAAATGGATGGAAGAATGCGACAGAAGACATGGTTCAGATTGTACTGGACAATCAATTACAAAACAACCGCGGAGAGTGATTAATATCGAGAAGAGATGCATTCAGTACACACCATCGCCATGCTCATACATCGCTTTGAGCTACCGTTGGCCAAGGTCTCCAAAACTCATACTGGAAAGCGCTACTGAAAATTCCCTGATGGAGATAAACGGACTCATACTCCACTCTGACAACATGTTGCGTGTAGTAGAGGACGCCATAAGCGTAGCAGAAAAGCTGGGGGATAATTTCTTGTGGGTAGACGCCCTATGCATTCCACAGGAGGGAGGACGCCTCGATGAGCGTTTGGAATTGGAGCGGGAGGATCAACTCAACGCTATGCCGGATATTTATCTCGGGGCCAACTTGACAATCGTGGCGTGTACTGATCCCAATACGGAAAACGGACTTCCAGGCTTTCGTGATGGTACACGGTCCTCACAAAAGACAGCGTATGCCGATACTCTCGCCTTCGCCGTCACAAAGCCTGAGCTGTTCGAAGCTGTTGACAGCGTTGTCATCAACCGCAGTGTTGTTAAGGATGCTGATCCCCATAACGCTGATAGTAAAGGCGCTGGTACTAGGGCCGTCCACGAGGACGGCGAGGATTGGAATTCTCGCTTTTGGACATTTCAGGAAGCAGCGCTATCGCGTCGACTTCTGATCTTTACCAATCATCAAGTATTTTTCCATTGCCACGGTGCCATGTGGAAGGAAGACACACACGACGCCATCCTGAATGAAGACACTACTTCGGAGAGCACGGGACAGACAGATTACCGAATGTCAGACCTCCCACATCGAAATGCCCCGTACTGGAGAAACAGGTCACCATTGCAACCACTACCGTTCCTCAACTGGATTGATGCTGTTCGGATGTACACAGCACGTATAGGAAGTCGAGAGGAAGACTTCTCTAAAGGATTGGATTTCTTAAAACGGCAGAATCGTACGTTCTGCTGTATTCCTGAAGAATATTTCGCGCGAGCGCTATGCTTCACGACCTGGGAGGGCGAGCGGCGAAACTTAAACTCCCCAACGTGGTGCTGGTGTCGCTGGAATGTTCCTCGCGGTGTTTCGTATTTATTTGGGCTGGATACCATTGAAGCTGGACCCAACAATTTTATCGGCGCTCACTTCTTCAAGGTTGTCTATGATCATACCAAATGTGAGCTGGACTACATTCCCATCAAGCCTAAAGCTACAAGCTTGCAAGATGCGGCAGAGCTTTCAGGAAGCCGCGACAAAAGTGTGTTGCCGGATCGAGTGGCTTTCGCTGCACAAACACTCGAAGGCACTCTTAGACTAGAACCAGACGGCCTTCGAGAAAACTGCACGATCTCATTTCCACGTCCTAATCCTAGCTTGCGTACAGCTAAGATCAAGTTCGACGCCAACGCTCTCTTAGCTCTTGATTGTGGCAAAAAGGAAGGAGACCTAGTGACATGTGCCCGAGTGGGACGTGCACACGACGCTGGGAGTGAGGAGGAGATTTGGTTGCTAGTCATTGACTTCGAGGACGAACTCAAGGTTGCGGCGCGTCGCATTGGCACAGCTACTATCCTTGTTAGCGACTGGAAGAAGGTAGGTGCTGGCCAAGAAATGGTTCCACTATGTTTATTATAAGGCCGATTGTAAGTAGAGATTGGCGGAGGAGAGGAGAAGCTTCTACAACGGCTGGTCTGAAATTCATTTGGCTCTTGCCATGTTATGACGATGAAATGAGACGCAGCGAACAGCGCTACAATTACCTTCAAAGTCTAAATGTTCCAGTCTGGGGTATGGAACAATAGAACTACACGACACGATTTCATGCGCCTCGATAAAGTGAGTGGTTGTCAGAAGACGTAGTACCTAGGCAACGTTCAAGGGTCGTCACTTCGCCTGCTGGCCCCGCGTGCCCCACCACTCCTCAACTCCAGGTCTGGCGCAGTTAGTCTACTTCCGGCGTCATACCGCAACTCAACTTCCCGATGTCGTCCCGCGATGTCACGAATCGGCTGCGCGAGCGGGTCTGGAATGGGAGTATACCGCTCGAGATTCGGCTGCATAAGGGAGATTGCAGGACGTACGATGATTCGGATCCTTACTTGGTAGGTACATTCTGGATTGCTGCATGATGCTGCAGCCTGGGCACTCGCATACTGATCGATAATAGATACAATTTCCACGCCTTTCGTACCTGGGCTTGCTGATACATAAACTCCATGCTTTCTTCTCAGCGAACTTGATATATCCGGATATCCAACCTTCGGAACTGTGGCTCTCGTACGAAGGCGTGCCGCTGAAATGGCACTACCCGCTCGGTTTGCTGTACGATCTATACTCTGGCGCCGAGCCCGCATATCCTCCGGACTCGACTTCGCCAACACAGAAGCACGAAACTACCGAGGAAGAACGATCGCACCTACCATGGCGGCTTACGGTTCATTTCTCAGAGTACCCGAACGAGCAGCTGGTTCGACTCGATAACGAGGACAAACACATGCACGATCTGTACTTCAATAGTGTAAAGGAGGCGGACTATCTGCGTACAGGAACCGGCAAGACGGTCATGTTCTTGAGCAAAGAGGACTCGACGCAACTATGGGAGGGTGTGAGAAAGCACGATTTCGGTCTTTTCAGTCCGATTAACCAGAAACTCTTGAACCCGCAAGGAGTCAATCTGCGACATCTGCCGGTCCGGTTGTATCTCCCGCATGCAGCTTCCGAAAACTCGCAGCAGGAGATGGCGCCAGGGAGTCTGAGGGTTGTGCAGAGCTTGGTGCCCGCGAATCTGTCGTCCCGTAAGTTGACATAGCCAAGCTTTGATGACGATACGGTGGCTAACATGCATGCAGGACAGCCTCAGACAATTGGTACGGCACTGAATCAGATTTTGCCGAGCCTGTTCCCGAGCAGACGGAGTCCGTTGCTGGCTCAGGCGGTGCTTCATGGTGCTGTGCTGCCGCTTAACGCTAGTGTAGAAGAATTGGTGAGAGCCACGGCCTATCTTGATGGGTGGTTACATATCGCTGTAGTTATGATGGCATAAATCTTAATTATCGTATTCAAAATGTCTTCTTGAAGTGAACATGAGTCCGCGGTCGATTTCTGTTTACTCTGCCTTCACTGACATCAATGGGGTCCGTGTGCTGTTCATACTTTCCCTAAAGCCTTTGCCGCTAAGGTTTGGCTCTTGGCTCGTGCGGCTGAGTAGATTCGCGGTCTAAACACGTCCCGCTCCATCAATTTTGAACCTGACTCAAGCTGTCAACTGCTATCGCCCACAGTAGTGCGTCCTCACCTACAATGGATAACATCACCGAGTCTATCAAAGCTCTCGACATCCAGGCCACTGGATTCTTCGATCTCCCTGGAGGTGCGCTGACCCATGTCTCGCATACTCGATAAGACTAAGCTCACGTCCGCACAGAACTCCGCAACGAAATTTACAGTCATATCCTCCAAGATCAATCAACCTACGCAGAGGTTACTGGCTTTGCCATTAGCCATCCACGTATAGGCTACGAGTTTCTATCACGGCTTGGTAGACTGCGTCTCACCCCGAACAAATTAAACACCTTCCTGGACGATTTCTACCCGCCGAGTCAAATGTCGCAGATGCATGAGCTTCATTTGGAACTTTGCATGGACATAACATATCCCTGGAGAGAGTATGACGTTCGCACCGAAAATCGACCAATCGACGTCATTCGTCTTGCTTCCATTTTCCGCCAGTGCCCCAACCTCTCAATGACCACCGCTTACAAATGCGACGATGCTCGAACCGTGGACGACTTAGCAATACCTCGCCTGTTAGACGCCATCCGATCCAGCGACAACTGGGCCAGTCCTCGCAACTACATCTCTAAACTTGAGCTGGATAGCGGCTGGAACTGGCCCGGTGTTAACAAGGTCTTATGGCCCACGGAGCGGCCGTGGCTCTCAATGCGTCTGGTTCTAAGGGATTGGAACTCGACGGAGCACAAACTGACTGACGCGGGATGTGTATGTGGTGGTACACAGAGAGCTTTAATCGAAGAAGCGATGGAGGCACTAGAAATGAAACCACCGCTGTGGGCGACTCTTCTGGATAAGCGCTGCCGCAAATACAAGCGTGCGGGGCCGCATCAACGTATTGCTCATATCTGGGGATTGTAAGCGTGCTGACAGGAGATGTGGTGTCGCAAATACTCTTGTGAATCTGACCGCGGTGGTTACTCTTGATGGTCATAAGCATCCAATCTTCGAGTACATGAAGGATAGGTCCGCAATCACCAAGCTACCAGACTAGTCCAATATCCATTGGCGATTTCGATGCACAGATTTGGCTCAAAAAGGAATGCGAGCTAAGTGTTTAGCTGGTTCGGACCGTAACAACGTACTAAAGCACTCATCGTGTCTGTCCTTTCGAAGGATCTTGCTTCGTACCTGCAATTTCTCCAAAAAAAAAAAAAAAAAGAAATCATATACTTTGCCAAATCTATCACACCTTCGCATAAACTCCCTTCTTATTCGCCACCATTGTGCCCCATCCCACCGTCGCGAGCGCTAGCATCTCAATCGACGCAACGAGAAGCACCGCCCACCACGCGTATCTCAACCCGCCACAGATTGCGCCAGTGTTTCCGATGCCTTGTCGAAGCGTTACATTGTCTCGATGTGCGCAAACATATGACACGATGTCCATATGCATTCGTGTGTTCAGATCATCTGATTTATAGTATGCACCCGTCGCTACATAATTGTCAGCCGATGAGATAGAATCGAGCGCGATGAGGGAAAGACGTACCTAGCCATAAGATGATGCACACAGCTGAAATGACTGCAGTCAGAAGGTTTCCGATATTAGTTACATGGCGAATCTATCACGAGTCAACCTCGCGTCACGAAAGCATACCCAACGTGCAACTAACCGTTTTATTGAAACTCGCCATAACAATAACCAAATTAAGCAGCGTCGCCGCGCACGATACACCCAGCAAAACATACGTCGGCCGCGTCTTCAGATTCGTCGGCCACACGCGCACCTGCGCACCCGATGCGTGGTCGACTTCATAGTCATGTTCAGTCTTGCGATATAGCCAGACAGTGTATGCGACGAAGCCGACAATGCTAGCTGACAGCATGAAAGAGATGTAGCGAAGGAATAGACGGATGCGCGATATGAGCCGATCGGTTCGTGGGGTTAGGGACTTCTTTTTCGAAGGCTTGGGACGGGGAGCTGGCGCGTGTGGATCGTATTCGGTTTGGAGGCGGGTGTTTTCATCTTCTTGGAAGGGACTGATTGCGCGGACCATGGTGAGGACTTGTGTGTGTGAATATCTGTTGAAAAGGAAGTTTCAGAAACTTATCAATTGTCGATGATAAAAAAGCAGAACTGAGAAATCAGAAGAGCTCATTTTGCATATTATACGACTCTTCTACTCTTTCCAAGCATACGAGGCTGCACACAGCGCGCATGGCTGGTTAACCTCGCCGACCGTTGAAACACTTCAGCCTCAACGTCCGACTAGCCATGTCGGGATAGACAGTAGGGAAACTATGCGCCACCGGACGTACCCGTCATGTTGCGGGTGGAGACGCAGCTGACTCGAGCGGTCAAGGCATGGAGGATTTTGCATCAGGCCACTTTCAGCCTCACAGCAACGCTCTGCGCCAGCTGGTGATACTCGCCACTGGCTGCGGCTGAGTATGTCACTATTACCGCGCAGGGTAGTGTAATGTCGAAGCAGTTTCTGCGACCGTATGTTTCGATGTCTCTGGTCTGACATGACCAATCGAATTGAAGGATGGATTGGACAGCTGGTATTTCGATCTTGGCACCCGGCTAGACCTTCTCCAGGGATAGAAATCTCTCCGCAAGATGCCCGTATTAGGTACTTGTTTCTCGCTCGAGCTTTCATGCGACAGTCCCGCTCATGTCGTCTATTCCATCGCGCCGTACGGGGGGTTGAAGTTGTGTTGGAGCTAGGCTGAGCAGCTGAATCTTCCTGCTACTTTTGATTTCCACTATGCCTGCGACTCAATATGGCCGTCCTGCAGATATATCGCTTGGTCGTATTCTCTGTTGTTCTTCACTCAGATATCTCTCTCTGTACTCTTCGCTCCGTTTGAATTACCTTTTCTCTTAGACGCATCCTCACATTCACACTCAGCGGAGCCAGCTATGCATCACACTCGGTTTCTCGCTACATGTATCTTCACATCACGATTGGTTTCATCATTGTCTATCGATAGACGAAATACACCGGACACACGCGATGTCGTGACTACTCCTGATGAAGTCGTCTACCTTGCCGACTGCATGAAGTACAGCGCTGGGAACAGCTCACACCCAGAATCTGTTGGAAGCCTCCTCATCTACCACCCACAATTCGACACCTCGAGAGACTTTCCTCAATCCCAATGGTACGATGCCGACGAACCATCACCTCCTAAGGCCCAACCAACCAGCACAACCTCGCAACAAATCGACTGGCCACAAGGGAAAAGCGAAGACCCCATCACCGGTACCTTCGCATCCCTAGGCCGCAATTTTTCTGTCCACGGCCTCGGAACACAAGGCAATCCAGACACCAACGCAACCGGCATGGCCACGCTCGGCGACCAAGCCATGCGATGCTACGCGCAAACAACAACCCTCCAATCCTCCTTCAATGGCGCGAAGTACAAATGCCACGCTCCTTACTACTGCACCCGCGAGTCCCGTCAAGTCCGCCGCACGCTCTTTCAAATCTCCAAACAAACCGTAGCAGTCCAAATCCTCGGCGAGCCGCAACAACCACGCGATCCACGCATCGAAGGCATCGCTGATCTCGTGTACTACTGGCTCCAATCTGCAGGATCAGATGCGCAGAACGGTGTAACAGAGTATGTGATTGACGCAGCATGGCAGCGAGAACTAGGAATGCAGCCGCTACATTCTATTCGCATTGATGTACAAGATGAGAATCGCAAGAACGATCCAAAATACGATGAAGCTCGGAAAGTCCACGTCGCGAATCACTTGCGATCAGCACTCATGCCTATCATCCTCGGGACACTTAAGTTTGAACGAAAAGAATATGCGGCAAAGACGCTGGATGTATGGTCTGCGCAGTTTCCGGCGCATATTCAAGTGCAGGAACAGATTGCCCATCAGAGTAGACTGGATTGGAAAGTGGCGGATGTGTTTGATATCAATATTGTGTCAAAGAACCATCCAGAGTGTAAGTCGGATGAGGCGTGGGCGAAGGTTTTGGCGGATATGGTTGCGCTAGGGAGAGGGGATGTGAAGGGTGGATATAGTGCGTTGTTGTCGGGATTGGGTGAGGTTAAAGGTGGGGTGCATGATGCGAGTTGTTTGGCTTCTTGGTAGATGTGCGGACTGGGATATTTGTTTATTGTAGTGTAACATTCGGAAGTGGTTTT